>CM055125.1:324532083-324749544 GCA_029206835.1 Rana muscosa
TCAGTGCCTCCTCATCAGTGCAGCTTTATCAGTGCCTCCCCATCAGTGTCGCCTCATCAGTGCAGCTTCATCAGTGTCCATCAGTGCAGCCTCATAAGTGCCTCCTCATGAGTATTCATCAATGCAGCCTATCAGTGTCCACCAGTGCCTCCTCATCAGTATCCATCAGTGCAGCCTAGCAGTGTCCATCAGTGCAGAAGAAAAATTACTGCAAAATTGTACAGGAACTAAAAAAAAAAGTTTTTTTTTTTTTTTACATTTTCTGTATTTTTTCTTTTGTTTGGCAAAAAATAAAAAACCCCAGAAGGGGGGTATAAGTGCCCAGTATTGAAGGGGTTAAAAGCCACAAAGGATCTACGTAAACTTGGCGTGCACCAAATAAATGCGCAAACCCAGATATCGCCTTGTAAATGTAGTAGGGACCTCACCCAATCTACCAATCCTCACATGCATTCATTTTCTTTCTTCATTTTTTTTTTCCCCCCTGTTATTTCCTGGACCCTGTCCTATGGTGACAACACTCACTTACTGTACCTTAGAGAGGAGCAGCACTGTCACCCCTAGGACAGGAAGTGTGCCAGGACTGCAACAGGAAAATATACTTTACACTTTATATATAATGCTGCCTTCTTTAATTTGTCCACTAGATGGCGATTCACACTGACAGTTTTCTAATGGTTTAATTGTAACAGATTTGATATCCATTTTTTTTTTTTTTTTTGGTTTTAGATCTATTATTAGTTTTAGATATTCTATTTATTTTTAAAATATGCAAATCAGTGCTAATACATTTTTTTTTTCAAAGTATCCACAATAATTTCCTCTTTTCCTTTATTTACAATTAAAAAAAAGTGAGGCATTTAAAAGAGTAAAAGTTGTTTTATTTTAGCACATTTATTCCTACATATTTTAATAATGCAAATTCAGGGAAAAAGGAAGCAAAATTAGAGCCATCCTTGGACATTTATTAATCCATCAAGTGCAAAAGACGTCCCCCCCTCTCCGCCCCCGAACTGTATATATCTTTTTTTTTCTTTTTTTTACACGCGATGACTTTATTCATAAAGCGGCAACAGATAATTGTCTATACTTGCAGAAAATTATCTTGGAAAAAAAAAATAATATTTTATTCATAAAGCGGCAACAGATAATTTTCTATACTTGCAGAAAATTATCTTGGGGGAAAAAAAAAGGGATTTTTATAACAGCTTACCTGTAAAATCCTTTTCTTGGAGTACATCACGGGACACAGAGCGACTTAGTCATTACTAATGGGTTATATAGATTACCTTCAGGTGCTGGCACTGGCCAATTCCAAACCGGAAGTACCCTCCCCTATATAAGCCCCTCCCATCCGGGAGCACCTCAGTTTTGTAGCAAAGCAATAAGTGTCCCTAAAGAGGGGTGGGAGCTCTGTGTCCCGTGATGTACTCCAAGAAAAGGATTTTACAGGTAAGCTGTTTTAAAAATCCTACTTTCTTGTTCATACATCACGGGACACAGAGCAGCATAGTCATTACTAATGGGACGTCCCAAAGCAATGCCAAATGAGGGGAGGGATACACTATACATAAGCTGGGCGCCATCAGGCATGAGGATCTTTTGCGGCCTGCAACACACTGCGCCCAAAGGCGACATCCTCCTGACTTCTAACGTCTACCTGGTAGAACCTAGTAAACGTGTGTACTGAAGACCATGTTGCGGCCTTACAGATTTGAGCCAGGGAGGCCTGGTGATGCACTGCCCATGAAGTTCCAACTGCTCTTGTGGAGTGCGCCCTAACTTTGAATGGAGGCGGTCTCTTTCTCAAGCCATAGGCTTGCATTATGACCTGTCGAATCCACTTGGCTAAAGTAGATTTTGATGCTGCCTGACCCTTTCTGGGGCCTTCCGGCAGAATAAACAAAGTATCCGTTCTGCGAATCTGATCAGTGGCTTTTAGATAAGCTTTAACTGCTCTTACTACATCCAAAGAATGCAATAACTTTTCCTCTACCGAGCTAGGTTTGGGGAAAAAAGAAGGAAGAACCATATCTTGGTTCAAATGAAACCTCGATACCACCTTAGGAAGAAAGGCTGGATGAGGACGTAATACTACTCTGTCCTTATGGACAACCAGATATGGCTCCTTACAGGACAAGGCGGCTAATTCCGACACTCTTTTAGCCGAACAAATGGCTACTAGAAAAATCAATTTCCTGGTGAGAAGAACCAAGGAAATATGCTGTAATGGTTCAAATGGTTGTTTCTGTAGAACCGACAGAACCAGGTTTAAGTCCCAAGGACATATGGGAATACTAACCGGGGGGCTAATACGCATCACTCCTTGTATAAAGGCTTTGACTAGTGAATGCGAAGCCAAGGGCCTTTGAAAAAATATTGACAAGGCCGAAATCTGACCCTTGATAGTACTCAAGGCAAGCTTCCTATCTACAGCCCACTGTAGGAAGTCCAGACTCCTACCTATTACGTACTTACGTGGATGCCATTTCTTGGCCTCACACCACGTAATGTACGCTTTCCAGATTCTATAGTAGATCTGCCTGGATACCGGCTTCCTGGCATTGATCATGGTAGATACCACAGGATTAGAGAGCCCTCTCTTTTTCAGAATGTGGGCTTCAATAGCCAGGCCGTCAAACCTAGGGCTGGTAAGGAAGGGTGTTATATCGGTCCTTGCGACAGCAGGTCCGGACGATGTGGGAGGGTCCAAGGACTCCTCACTGACATTTTTACAATCTCCGCGTACCATGCCCTTCGGGGCCACGCTGGAGCCACCAGAATCACTGGTTTCTTTTCTACCCTGATTCTGCGGATTAATCGCGGTAACAATTGTGGCGGTGGGAATGCATATATCAGCTTGAACTGATCCCAAGGGAACACTAGGGCATCCGAGCCGCAAGCTAGGGGATCCCTTGTGCGAGACACAAATCTGTCCACCTTTGCGTTGAATCTGGATGCTAGCAGATCTACATCCGGTGTTCCCCACCGCTGGCATATTGTCTGGAAAACCTCGGGGTGAAGAGACCATTCCCCCGGGCATAATTGTTGGTGACTTAAAAAGTCCGCTCTCCAATTTTCCACTCCTGGGATGAAAACCGCGGATATGGCTGGGACATATCTTTCTGCCCATTCCAGGATGCAATTCGCTTCCCTCTGGGCTGCACGACTCCTGGTGCCACCCTGGTGATTGATATATGCCACTGCTGTGGCATTGTCTGATTGAATTCTGACAGGGGACCCTTGGAGTTTGGATGTCCATGCTACTAGGGCATACCGGGCTGCTCGTATCTCTAAGAGATTGATGGGCAGGGCCTTCTCTGCTTCTGACCACTTGCCCTGGAGAGACCATTGCTCCAGTACTGCCCCCCAGCCTATGAGGCTGGCATCTGTAGTGACCACCTTCCAAGAAACCGGACTGAAGGGTTTCCCTTTTTCCAGATTCTGGGGCACCAACCACCAATGGAGGCTCTTGCGAACGGAAGGGGACAGGGACATTGGTAAGTTTAAAGCCTGAACTTTTTTGTTCCAGGCTGACAGTATGGCCCTCTGCAAGTTCCTTGAATGGAATTGACCGTAGGGTACAGCTTCGAATGAAGCCACCATTTTTCCCAGCAGCCTCATGCACAGGCGTATGGATGGTTTTCTTTTTGTACCCACTAAGTGGGTCAAATCTTTTAAAGACGACACCTTTTCTGGAGGTAAGAAAATCTTTCTCTGATTTGAATCCAGCCTTAGCCCTAAGTATTCCAGACTTCTGACTGGTCTTAGAGCTGACTTGTCCCGGTTGATAATCCAACCGTGATATTCCAGATACTTGATTGTCTTGTGAATAGCTACTTCCAGCTTTTCCACTGAGTGGTCTATTAGTAGCAGGTCGTCTAGATATGCCATTATCGTTACACCTTGTGTTCTTAAATTGGCCAATAGTGGGGCCAGAATTTTTGTGAACACTCGTGGTGCTGTGGCCAGACCGAAAGGTAAGGCTCTGAACTGAAAATGGCGCCCTTCTACTGCAAAGCGTAGAAATTTCTGGTGGGCCGGAAAGATGGGAATATGCAGATAAGCATCCTTTATGTCGATCGAGGCCAACCATTCCTGCCCTTGTAGGGCGGTGGCCACCGATCGGATCGACTCCATCCGAAAAGTCCTGATATGTAGGAACTTGTTTAGCCCTTTTAGATTTAATATGGGCCTCACGTCCCCATTTGGTTTGGGGACTATGAAAAGGTTCGAGTAAAACCCGAACCCACTTTCTTCCAGGGGAACCTTCATGATTACACCTTGGAGCAATAGTTGTTCTAGTGCCAGAAGGAGGGATCCTCTCTTCTGGGGATCTCTTGGCACGTTTGACCTCATAAATTGGGCAGGAGGAGTGTCTTTTAACTCCAGCTTGTATCCCAGACTTACTGCGGAGAGCACCCATCTGTCTCTGATGGTGTCCCGCCAGGTCTCTGTGAACAACTGAAGTCTTCCCCCCACCCGATTGAGTGGGGGCAACCCTTCATGACTTGGGGGGAGGTTTTGTACCTCTCTTGACCCAGGGTTTCTTGTTACCCTGCGATTGTCCCTGATTTCTGCCCCCTGAATTTGACCGCGGAGGCCGTCGGAACTGTTTCACAGCCGATGTGCCAGGGACTGGAGAAGTAGGCCTCTTAAAAGAACGACTTCTACTCTTGTTCTTAACCGGTAAGAGTGAACTTTTACCGGCAGAAATTTTCTGGATATATTTGTCCAGATCTTCTCCAAATAAGCGTTCTCCATGAAATGGGAAGCTAACCAGCAATTTCTTACAGGGAGCTTCAGCAGACCAGTTTTTGAGCCATAGAAGCCTACGCATATGTACTACAGACAGCGTAAAGCGGGAGGCCTGTTGGATTGTATCCTTTATGGCGTCCACCGCAAAACACAAGGCTCTAGGTAGGTCAGCTAGGGCAAGAGCCTGCTGATCTGGTAAGTCCCTTAAGACCTGTTTCAACTGATCTTTCACCGCTTGGCAGACTCCAATCGCTGCTACCGCAGGTTGTGTCACCATGCTTGCTGTAGAGAAAGCAGATCTTAGTAAAGACTCCAATTTTTTATCTATTGGGTCTTTGAACATTGGAACATTATCTACTGGACATGTCAGTGATTTGTTCACAGAAGAGATGGCTGCGTCCACTGTAGGGACCCTCCATTTTTTTATGAACTTATCCTCCATGGGATAGATCACCGGAAATCTCTTGGGGGGAGTAAATATTTTATCAGGATGCTCCCAATCCTGGTAAATAAACCCTTCCAATAAAGGGTGGATTGTAGTGATGAGCCGAACACCCCCGGGTTCAGTTCGCACCAGAACCCGCGAACGGACCGAACGTTCGTACGAACATTAGAACCCTATTAAATACAATGGATGCGAACGTTCGAATTCTAAAGTGCTAATTATAACGACTATTATGCATGTTATTGTCCTAAAAAGGGTTTGGGAACCCGGGTTCTGCACCAGGGGACATGTATCAATGCAAAAAGAAGTTTTAAAAACGGTCGTTTTTCGGGAGCAGTCATTTTAATGATGCATAAAGTGAAAAAAAAAAAGTCAAATATTCCTTTAAATATCGTACCTGGGGGGTGTCTAAAGTATGCCTGTGAAGTGCCACGTGTTTCCCGTGTTTAGAACTGTCCCTGCACAAAATGACACTTCTAAAGGAAAAAAAAGCCATTTAAAACTGCTTGCGGCTTTAATGTAATGTCTGGTCCCGGTAATATGGATGAAAATCTTTAAGAAAAATGGCATAGCTACCCCATGACCCCCCCCCCACCCCAGCCCATTACCAGCCCCTTTGGGTCTTGTATGGATATTAAGGGGAACACCGCACACAAAATAAAAAAGGCCCTATATACTCTGAACAGCCATATACAGGCGGTGCATACAAGACAGGGACTGTAGGTTTGTTCTTATGTAGAATGTGTTTGTAATTTTGAACAGGTACATTGTTTAAGTGTAGCTCCAGCCCAAAAATCTATTTTTAAACTTTTTGGAAAACATAGGTAAGGGTTATCACCCCTGTAACATTTGTTTTGCTGTCTGTGCCCCTGTTCAGAACATTTCACCTCACTTTCCGTCCCAATGACAACTGTTTTTGAAATGTGGTGTTTTTCTTGAAACAAGGATTGCTGATAAAGCATCAGTACAGAGGAGACCCCTTTCTCCCATATTAATTCTTACAGGAGAGAATTTTCCTTCCTAGGGGTAGATTTCCTCTCACTTCCTGTTGTCTTCTTGCGTTTGCAAGTAGGAGTCGTTTGTAAGTTGGATGTTTGAAAGTAGGGACCTGCCGTATATACTCTGCAGAAATAGGCCCCTTAGTTGTTGGTGTTGGCACAACACTGTAAGCACTCACAGTTACTCTTGGTTGGTGCTGGAACGCCCTGCTGTCAACTATTATATCAGGAATTGTAATTACATATAATTGTTGAACAGTGGTAGTAAAAATTGGGCCTTTGATGGTGGTGCTGGTGCCACAACACTGTAAGCCCTGACAGTTACTCTTGGTGGGTGCAGCAATGGGCCCTGCTGTGAATTATTAGATCAAGAATTGTAATTGCATGCCCCTGTTGAACAGGGGCTGAAAAATTGGGCCTTTCGTGGTGGTGGTGGTGGTGGTGGTGTTGCCACAACACTGTAAGCCCTCAGAGTTACTCTTGGTGGGTGCAGGAATGGGCCCTGCTGTGAATTATTAGATCAAGAATTGTAATTACATGCCCCTTTTGAACAGGGGCTGAAAAATTGGGCCTTTCGTGGTGGTGGTGGTGGTGGCGTTGCCACAACACTGTAAGCCCTCAGAGTTACTCTTGGTGGAAGCAGCAATGGGCCCTGCTGTGAATTATTAGATCAAGAATTGTAATTACATGCCCCTGTTGAACAGGGGCTGAAAAATTGGGCCTTAGGCACTGGTGGCACAACACTGCAACCCCTCACAGATACTGTACTTGGAGCACAGCAATGAGCCCTGTTGCAAAGTATTGCTTCAAAAATTGTAATTACACGCCCCTGTTAAACAGGGGCTGAAAAATTGGGCCTTAGCCACTGGTGGCGGCACCCATAAACAAAAATGATCTTCCAAGCTATCATCATCAATCGTATCATTGAGGACTCGGAGGAGGAGGATAGCCAGTCAACATAACAGCACAGGCACTCAGCATCAGCATCAGTCTTGAAGGGATGTGACATGTTAAAATCAATTAGTCTGTTATATCAGCATCAGGTGTGTGGTAGCTGGTGGTGATCCAAGACTGGTTCATCTTGATGAAAGTCAGTCGATCAACCGAGTCGGTGGACAGGAGCACCCTGTGATCCGTGACAAATCCTCCAGCAGCACTGAATGTGCGTTCCGAAAAAACGCTGGATGCAGGACAGGCCAGTAGCTCAATTGCATACTGTGCAAGCTCTGGCCAGTGATCCATCCTCAAGACCCAGTAAGCCAGAGGATTTTCGGTGGGGAAGGTGTCCAAGTCTGATCTTGCCCCTAGATATTCCTGCACCATGTTTATCAGACGCTGGCGATGGTTGCTGGAACCGATCATACTTTGGGGCTGCGGACTAAAGAATTGTCTGAATGCATCGGTCAGACGGCCACCTTCCCCACCGCTCCTTCTTTGACTGGCCGAAGCCTCAGCAACTCGTTGTCCAGGACCAGTAGTTTGTAACCTCCCAGTCTCTGGGAACGCGTTGCACAGACCTTTCTGCAAGGCCTCCCGGAGTTGTCTCATCCTCTGCTCCCTCTGCGACGGTAACATAAGGTCCGCAACCTTACCCTTGTACCGTGGATCAAGGAGAGTGGCCAGCCAGTAATGGTCCCTCTCCTTGATCCGAAGAATACGAGGATCCTTCCGCAGACTTTGCAGGATCAGGGAGGCCATGCCGCGTAGGTTAGCTGAGGCATTCGGTCCGGAGTCCTCTGGGTCACTAAGGACGACATGATCCGCAGCCACCTCCTCCCAGCCACGTACAAGTCCACTGGTTTCTTGGGACTGTAAATCATCCCTAAAAGACTGCTGCTGATGATGCTGAGTGCCAGCCTCCACCTCCATGCTGACACAATCCTCCTCCTCCTCCTCCTCCTCTTCCTGTGCGATGGGTGGGACAGAAGGAACACTGTCTGGGTAAAGGGGGCCTTGAGAGGCAAGGAAGTCCTCCTCTTCCTGCCTCTGTTCTGCCTCAAGTGCCCTGTCCATTATTCCACACAGCGTGTGCTCCAACAGGTGGACAAGAGGTACAGTGTCACTGATGCATGCACTGTCACTGCTCACCATCCTCGTGGCCTCCTCAAATGGTGCCAGGACAGTGCATGCATCCCTGATCATGCCCCACTGGTGTGGAGAAAAAAAACCAAGCTCCCCTGACCCTGTCCTGGTGCCGTAGTCGCACAGGTACTCATTGATGGCCCTCTGCTGCGTGTGCAGCCGCTGCAGCATGGCCAACGTTGAGTTCCACCTGGTGGGCATGTCACATATAAGGCGGTTCTTGGGCAGGTTCAACTCCTTTTGCAGCTCAGCCAGGCGAGCACTGGCATTATAAGATCTGCGGAAATGCACACAGACTTTCCTGGCCTGCCTCAGGACATCCTGTAAGCCCGGGTACCTGCCCAAGAACCGCTGCACCACCAGGTTAAGGACGTGAGCCACACAGGGCACATGGGTCAGTTGTCCCTGTCGGAGGGCGGAGAGGAGGTTGGTGCCATTGTCGCAAACCACCATTCCTGGCTTAAGCTGGCGTGGCGTCAACCACCTCTCGGCCTGGCCCTGCAGAGCAGACAGGACCTCTGCCCCAGTGTGGCTTCTGTCCCCCAAACACACCAGCGCAAGCACGGCATGGCATCTTTTTGCCTGCGTACTTGCGTAGCCCCTTGAACGGCTACGGAGCACCGCTGGTTCAGAGGACAAAGCACAGGAAGAGGCCATGGAGGAAGAAGAAGAGGAGGGGGTGGAGGAGAGAGGTGTGTCACAACCACTAGTAGCATTTTGTAGGCGTGGCGGTGGAACAACCTCCAACACTACTGCACCTTGTCCTGCCACTGAGGTACCGCACATTGCACAAACTCACGGAAGGGGGCCGAGTCTACCAACTGAAAAGGCAGCAGTTGAAGCGCTAGCAATTTAGCCAAGCTAGCATTCAACCGCTGGGCATGTGGATGGCTGGGAGTGAACTTCTTTCGACGGTCCAGCAGCTGGGGCAGGGAAATTTGCCTGCTACAATCGGACGTCGGTGTACTGCTAGCAGAGTGGCCGCAAGTACTTGGCTGTGACACACCTAATTCTACACCTTCATTCCTCTCAGTGCATGTTTCAGAGAGGACTGAAGTTATAGTGGGGTTGGAGATCCCAGCTGATGCGGTGCAAGGAGAGGTCCGCTTTGTTCTTTGGTGTGGGTCTTTGAGGTAGGCTTGCCAACGAGCTGCATGGCAGGTCAACATATGTCTGGTCAGGCATGTGGTACCCAAGCGGCTGATGTTTTGGCCACGCGATATACGCTTGAGACATATGTTGCAAACAGCAGCTGTGCGATCTGATGCACTAGCCTCAAAAAAGGCCCACACCAAAGAACTTTTTGAATGACGGGCAGAGGCAGCGCCCTGCACAGGCGGAGCTCTGCGGTGTGATTCCGTCGGTGTACTGCCCTTACGCTGGCCACCAAAGGGCATCCTGCCTCGTTGGAGATGTGCCTCCTCCTCATCCTCCTCCTCCTCCTCTCTCCTATTAGGCACCCACGTGGAGTCAGTGACCTCATCATCCCCTCCCTCCTCATCACTGGAGCCAATCTGGCAGTATGCTGCAGCTGCTGGAACATGACTGCCAGATTGGTGTCCTTCTTGAGCATCCCCTCTGTCTGCTCTCACGCTACTGCCTTCCTGTAGCTGGGTTTCATCATCAGACCCTTCAAAACGCTGGGCATCCTCCTGGAGCATGTACCCAACACTGTGCTCAAACAGTTCGGGGGACTCCTCAGGAGGAGGACATGGTGGGTCTAGGGAAGGAGTGACTGATGATGAGTCTGACATTGATACCAGGGAAGAGGACGCTTTGGCAGCTGCTTTGCCAGTACCCTGAGCCTGGGTGAGAGAGGATGAGGAGGAGGAGGAGGGCTTGGTCATCCACTCTACCAAGTCTTCGGCATGATGTGGCTCAACATGTCCAGCTGCCGAAAAGAAGGACAAGCGTGTCCCATGGCCATGTGCTGATGACAATGCACCGCGTCCACGACCAGCACTGTTGCCCCCAGACACAGAGCCTGCTTGCCCTCTTTTATTGCCTCCTGACTGTCTGCCTCTCCTTGTTTGCCTTCCAGACATTCTAATGGATGGCCTGCAGGGAGATGGGAAAAAAGCAATAAGGGCTACCTTCAGGTGTCCTTCTCTGTCCCTTTACTTAAGGATTTCTAAATATGGTTGAGGATGATTGCTTTCGCACAGAATAGCACAACGACAATTTCCCTGACTGTCCAAAAAACAAGGATTTCAAAGATGGTTGATGAGGAATGCTTTAGCACAGTATAGCACAAGGAGAATTTCCCTCATTGTCCTTCCCTGTCCCTAGAAACAAGGATTAGCACAGTGAAACACACTGACACTCTCCCTACCTATAGTTTTCTGTCCCTAGAAAAAATGTTTTTTTAAAGATGGTTGATGATCAATGCTTTAGCACAGTATAGCACAAGGAGAATTTCCCTCACTGTCCTTCCCTGTCCCTAGAAACAAGGATTAGCACAGTAAAACACACTGACACTCTCCCTACCTATAGTTTTCTGTCCCTAGAAAAAATGTTTTTTTAAAGATGGTTGATGATCAATGCTTTAGCACAGTATAGCACAAGGAGAATTTCCCTCACTGTCCTTCCCTGTCCCTAGAAACAAGGATTAGCACAGTAAAACACACTGACACTCTCCCTACCTATAGTTTTCTGTCCCTAGAAAAAATGTTTTTTTAAAGATGGTTGATGATCAATGCTTTAGCACAGTATAGCACAAGGAGAATTTCCCTCACTGTCCTTCCCTGTCCCTAGAAACAAGGATTAGCACAGTGAAACACACTGACACTCTCCCTACCTATAGTTTTCTGTCCCTAGAAAAAATGTTTTTTTAAAGATGGTTGATGATCAATGCTTTAGCACAGTATAGCACAAGGAGAATTTCCCTCACTGTCCTTCCCTGTCCCTAGAAACAAGGATTAGCACAGTAAAACACACTGACACTCTCCCTACCTATAGTTTTCTGTCCCTAGAAAAAATGTTTTTTTAAAGATGGTTGATGATCAATGCTTTAGCACAGTATAGCACAAGGAGAATTTCCCTCACTGTCCTTCCCTGTCCCTAGAAAAAAGGATTAGCACAGTAAAACACACTGACACTCTCCCTACCTATAGTTTTCTGTCCCTAGAAAAAATGTTTTTTTAAAGATGGTTGATGATCAATGCTTTAGCACAGTATAGCACAAGGAGAATTTCCCTCACTGTCCTCCCCTGTCCCTAGAAACAAGGATTAGCACAGTAAAACACACTGACACTCTCCCTACCTATAGTTTTCTGTCCCTAGAAAAAATGTTTTTTTAAAGATGGTTGATGATCAATGCTTTAGCACAGTATAGCACAAGGAGAATTTCCCTCACTGTCCTTCCCTGTCCCTAGAAACAAGGATTAGCACAGTAAAACACACTGACACTCTCCCTACCTATAGTTTTCTGTCCCTAGAAAAAATGTTTTTTTAAAGATGGTTGATGATCAATGCTTTAGCACAGTATAGCACAAGGAGAATTTCCCTCACTGTCCTTCCCTGTCCCTAGAAACAAGGATTAGCACAGTGAAACACACTGACACTCTCCCTACCTATAGTTTTCTGTCCCTAGAAAAAATGTTTTTTTAAAGATGGTTGATGATCAATGCTTTAGCACAGTATAGCACAAGGAGAATTTCCCTCACTGTCCTTCCCTGTCCCTAGAAACAAGGATTAGCACAGTAAAACACACTGACACTCTCCCTACCTATAGTTTTCTGCCCCTAGAAAAAATGTTTTTTTAAAGATGGTTGATGATCAATGCTTTAGCACAGTATAGCACAAGGAGAATTTCCCTCACTGTCCTTCCCTGTCCCTAGAAACAAGGATTAGCACAGTAAAACAAACTGACACTCTCCCTACTGTGAGGGGGTTAGCTCGGCAGCGGGTGTGTGTGACCCCCGGGATGGGCTCCCCACACAAAAACAGGCCCAGCAAACGGAGGTTGTGGTTTTCAAAATCAAAAAGGTGCGGTTTATTTTCTATTTACAGTGACAAAACACAGCAAAGCAAAAGAAACATAAATAAAATAAATCCTGGTCAACTTGACCTCTGAGTAAACATACAGGTTTCCTAACTAACAACTGGGATCAGCCTAGTGCTGTCCTAGTCCCTAAGTCCCTGGTTTTAAATGTCCAAGCAAATAGCCACACAGGCTTTGTCTCACCGCACAGGGGTTCACTCTCCCTAGACAGTCCACACAGGTCTGGTTCCAGGCATGAGCTAACACCTAATGAATCTGGGAGTTCTTATAGAGGCCTAAATGAGCTGACAAGCTTCAGCTGGTCTCATCAACTCCCTGTCTGCACGACGCCCCACACTCTCCCTAGAGGTATGAGTCATCCATGAGCCCACTAGCCTCAGCTGGGCTTATACAACTCTCCACCTAGTTGTATAAGTCGGCGTAAAGCCTGAATCTGGGCGAAATATATCTACCCCCCTGGATGCAACCAGGTGACTTTACCTTCCTGCTGTCACATACCCCCCCTCTTGTTTTAACCTCGGGGTTGGAACACCAGCAATCAGGCATTCATGTACTCGAGACAAAGCATCCACATTCCCCATTTGAACGCCAGGGCGATGCTTTACTGTGAAGTTGAATTCCTGGAGGGTCAGGAACCACCTATTCACTCTTCTATTTGTTTCCTTGTTTTGAGCCATCCACTTTAACGGAGCGTGATCCGTAACCATGTCAAAGTGCCTACCTAGCAGGTAGTACCGAAGGGAATCTAGAGCCCACTTCACCGCTAAACACTCCTTTTCAACGGTGGCGTAATTTACCTCATGGGACTTCAACTTCCTGCTGAGGTAAATGACTGGGTGCTCTTCCCCGTTCCAGACCTGGGACAATACTGCTCCTAACCCCACATCTGACGCATCACTTTGTACGACAAAGTCTTTAGAGAAGTCGGGTGAGTACAACACTGGCTGGCTACATAAGGCTTGTTTCAAGAATTGGAATGCTGCCTCAGCCTCGGGGGTCCATTTAATCATGACCGACCCTTTCCCCTTCGTCAGGTTGGTTAGGGGCACAGCCTTAGAAGCAAAGTGGGGAATGAATCGCCGATAATACCCAGCGATTCCCAGAAAGGCTCGTACCTGCTTCTTGCTGTTGGGACGTGGCCAACTCTGGATGGCCTCGACTTTGTTGAGTTGGGGTTTTATTACTCCCCTCCCAATGGTGTACCCAAGATATTTGGCCTCCTCCTGCCCAATGGTACACTTCTTGGGGTTAGCCGTAAACCCCGCTTCCCGAACAGAGTCCAGGACTGTTTGCACTTTTGGCAGATGTGAGGCCCAATCTGTGCTATGGACAATTACGTCATCCAGGTAAGCCACAGCATACTTCCGATGGGGCCTCAGCATCTGGTCCATTTTCCGCTGGAATGTGGCCGGCGCATTCTGTAACCCGAACGGCATTCTTTTATATTGGAACGCCCCGTCTGGGGTTACAAATGCGGTTTTCTCTTTGGCCGACTTGGCCAGGGGGATTTGCCAATACCCTTTTGTGAGGTCAAGAGTCGTCATGTATCGGGCTGTTCCCAGCCGGTCGATCAACTCATCTATACGTGGCATGGGGTAGGTGTCAAATTTTGTAACTTTGTTCAACTGACGAAAATCGTTACAAAATCGCCAGCTCCCATCCGGTTTAGGCACCAACACAATGGGACTAGACCAATCACTTTGGGACTCCTCTATCACCCCTAAGTTCAGCATTTTCTGTACTTCCTCCCGTATTGCCTCCCGTCGGGCCTCTGGGATCCGATAGGGTTTTAACTTCACCCTTTCACCGGGCGGGGTAATGATGTCATGCTCTACCCAGATGTTTGTCCCGGCAGCTCAGAGAATACCTCCTTGTTGCGAAGCACAAACTCCTTAACCTCCTGTTGTTGGGGTTGTGACAAGGTGGCTGCTATTCCAACCTCAGGAATCACGCAACCAGTTTGAGCTGGTGACCAAGTGTCTGCGACTAGGGACTCTCTATCCCTCCAGGCTTTCAACAGATTAACGTGATAGATCTGTTCGGGCTTTCGCCTTCCTGGTTGTCTGACCTTGTAATTCACTTCGCTCACTTTTCCCATTATCTCATAGGGGCCTTGCCATTTGGCAAGGAATTTACTTTCAACCGTAGGGACAAGTACCAGTATCCTATCCCCCGGGGAAAAGGTACGGGTCTTGGCTCCACGGTTGTACACTCTCTGCTGTGCTAACTGCGCTTGGGCCAAATGTTCCTTCACGATGGGCATTACCTGTGCAATTCGGTCTTGCATCAGAGCGACATGCTCAATCACACTCCTGTGGGGAGAACTCTCACTTTCCCAAGTTTCCTTGGCAATATCCAACAGCCCTCTTGGGTGTCTCCCATACAGTAACTCAAAGGGGGAGAATCCCGTAGAGGATTGGGGCACCTCCCTAATAGCAAACATCAGATAAGGAAGTAGACAGTCCCAATCCTTTCCATCTCTATCCACCACTTTCTTCAACATTTGTTTTAGGGTTTTGTTGAATCTTTCAACCAGCCCATCGGTTTGGGGGTGATACACAGATGTACGTAATTGCGTCACTTTGAACAATTTACACAGCTCCTTCATAACCCGGGACATAAAGGGTGTACCTTGGTCCGTAAGCAGTTCTTTACAAATACCCACCCGGCTAAACACAAGAGATAGCTCTTTGGCTATGGTTTTGGCCGAGGTATTTCGGAGAGGGATCGCTTCTGGATAATGGGTGGCATAGTCCATTATAACTAATATGTACTGGTGCCCCCTAGCGGACTTGATTATAGGCCCTACCAAGTCCATGGCGATCCTCTCAAACGGGACCTCAATGATGGGTAGAGGGACCAGCGGGCTACGGAAATGTGGCATCGGGGCCGACCTCTGACACACAGGGCAGGAGGAACAATAATTTTCTATGTCCTTCATCACCCCCGGCCAATAGAATCTCTGTAATACCCTCTCTCGGGTTTTCTCTGTCCCCAGATGACCTCCAAGAATGTGCCCATGGGCCAACTCCAACACCAACTTCCTGTAAGGTTTGGGCACCACAAGCTGCTCAACGGTTTCTTCTGCCCTTTTTGCCACCCGATACAGTAGGTCCTTCTCTACGCTGAAGTATGGGTAAGTGCAGGTATTATCTGGGTTCACTAACTCGCCATCTATTTTCACTACGTTTTCCCGTGCCTTTATTAGGGCGGGGTCTTTCAACTGTTCTGTGGCAAAGTTTTCCCTGTGAACCTCAAGATCAGAAAACTCCACAGACGGTAGGTTTTCGTCTGAGGAGGTGGGCTCCTCTCCAGTTTCTTGAGTCTCCCCTGCCAATACTGATAAGGGAAATTCCAGAGAGTCCTCACCACTCTCAGGGGAGTTCTGGCTATCACATTCCTGGTACATAGGGGCACCAGTGGGGGGCTCAGGATCATCCCACAGTTCCCAGAACTTCGGAAAATCCCTTCCCACAATGGCGTCATGCGGTAACTGAGATACTAAGCCCACTGGATGAGAGAGGGTACCTTTGGGGGTCTCGAAACACACTGTAGTCACTGGATACTCTCGGGTGTCCCCATGCACACAAATAACAGCTACCTTGCTATTCCCAAAGACCTCTGTTTTAACTAACTCAGCCTTTATCAGGGTCACAAGGCTACCTGAATCCAGCAATACCACAACATTTCTACCATTAACACACATTTTGCATAAATGTTTCTCAGTTCCTCGAATGGCAGTGCATGCGACTGTCGCACACAGCGACTGACGTCTGCCCGTCAGAAAGTCACACTGCATGGGTTCCTCCATAACCGGGCAATTGGCTGCAATATGTCCCGCTTGCCGGCAGCGGTAGCAAACGATCCTTCTTGCCGCCTCTTGAGCCGCTGATTTCCCAGGCTGTTCTCGCCAAACTTGGGGTAGAGCTCCCACCCTCTCACTCTCTCCACCCTCACCCCTTGGAATCCTCTTATCCGCCCCTGGGGATGGTCTGGTCTTAGGGTGGAAAGTCCGAGTGTCTCTGGAAGAGGCCGTCAGGTTCTCTGTAGCCAAGTATTTCTCCACACGATCCACAAGACCATCGGCCGTCTCTGGGTCTCCATGGCTTACCCACTTTTGGATGGCAGTAGGAAGAGCTCTCAAAAACCGATCCATTACAACACGTTCCACAATCTTTGGTGCGGACAAAGTCTCTGGCTGTAGCCACTTTCTGCTCAGGTGAATGAAATCATACATTTGAGACCTGGGGGGTTTTCCAAGCTGGAAAGTCCAGTTATGCACACGCTGAGCCCGGACAGCCTGGGTGACACCCAGCCTTGCCAAGATTTCAGCTTTTAGCATCACATAGTCTTTTGCTTGGTTAGGCTCTAGGTCATAGTAAGCTTTCTGCGATTCACCAGTTAACAGAGGAGCCACCAGTCCAGCCCACTGCTCCTCAGGCCACTTTTCTCTTTCAGCGGTCCTTTCAAATGTGGTCAAAAATACCTCTGGATCATCCTCTCCAGTCATTTTTGTCAATAAACGACTCACCCCAAAGGACGCGGTATTAGTGGGACGGCTTTCCTCACTGGTCTGCGGACGTTGCTGCATTACTGCTTCCATTTGTTGTAGTCTCTGCTCTTGCTTCTGTAACAGGTCTATGAAGCGGGCCTCAGATTGCTGCTGGGCTTGTTGCTGAGCTGCAAGGCTCTGTTGATGAGCTTGCTGCTGGGCTGCAAGGCTCCTTTGCAAACCTGCATTTGTCTGCTGTTGATTGGCATTTGCTAGAGCCAGCTGTTTCAGTATCACCTCCATGCTGGCTTAAAAAAAAACTGCCACTGGTTCTCCACCAACTGTGAGGGGGTTAGCTCGGCAGCGGGTGTGTGTGACCCCCGGGATGGGCTCCCCACACAAAAACAGGCCCAGCAAACGGAGGTTGTGGTTTTCAAAATCAAAAAGGTGCGGTTTATTTTCTATTTACAGTGACAAAACACAGCAAAGCAAAAGAAACATAAATAAAATAAATCCTGGTCAACTTGACCTCTGAGTAAACATACAGGTTTCCTAACTAACAACTGGGATCAGCCTAGTGCTGTCCTAGTCCCTAAGTCCCTGGTTTTAAATGTCCAAGCAAATAGCCACACAGGCTTTGTCTCACCGCACAGGGGTTCACTCTCCCTAGACAGTCCACACAGGTCTGGTTCCAGGCATGAGCTAACACCTAATGAATCTGGGAGTTCTTATAGAGGCCTAAATGAGCTGACAAGCTTCAGCTGGTCTCATCAACTCCCTGTCTGCACGACGCCCCACACTCTCCCTAGAGGTATGAGTCATCCATGAGCCCACTAGCCTCAGCTGGGCTTATACAACTCTCCACCTAGTTGTATAAGTCGGCGTAAAGCCTGAATCTGGGCGAAATATATCTACCCCCCTGGATGCAACCAGGTGACTTTACCTTCCTGCTGTCACACTACCTATAGTTTTCTGTCCCTAGAAAAAATGTTTTTTTAAAGATGGTTGATGATCAATGCTTTAGCACAGTATAGCACAAGGAGAATTTCCCTCACTGTCCTTCCCTGTCCCTAGAAACAAGGATTAGCACAGTAAAACACACTGACACTCTCCCTACCTATAGTTTTCTGTCCCTAGAAAAAAATGTTTTTTTAAAGATGGTTGATGATCAATGCTTTAGCACAGTATAGCACAAGGAGAATTTCCCTCACTGTCCTTCCATGTCCCTAGAAACAAGGATTAGCACAGTAAAACACACTGACACTCTCCCTACCTATAGTTTTCTGTCCCTAGAAAAAATGTTTTTTTAAAGATGGTTGATGATCAATGCTTTAGCACAGTATAGCACAAGGAGAATTTCCCTCACTGTCCTTCCCTGTCCCTACAAACAAGGATTAGCACAGTAAAACACACTGACACTCTCCCTACCTATCCTTCTCTTTCCCTAAACTAAAGGAATCCAGGTTAAGCAAGAAAAAAAAATGTCACTGTCCCTGCCTATGCTTCTCTTTCCCTGCTCCGGAACACACTACACTAGGCCGCCGTGCTGACGGCCTTTTATAGTGTGGGGCGTGTACTAAACACCCTCAGCAATAATTGGCCACAGGCATCCTGCCTGTGGCCAATCATTGCTCTCCTCGCTGCCGGCGCTGTGATTGGCCAAGCATGCGGGGTCACAGTGCATGCTTGGCCAATCACAGCGCCTGGATGACACTGCGATGGCGTAGTGCATTGTGGGCCGTTCGCGTCACTCGAATTAGGCGCGAACGGCCCAAATCGTTCGATCTTCGTCGAACGATCGAACAGCCGATGTTCGAGTCGAACGTATGTTCGACTCGAACACCGAGCTCATCCTTAGTGGATTGGGAAGGAACAGACAGCCTGGGGAGCTTTCAGCGACCCCAGCAAGGAAACCGTAGTGGTTGATGGTTCCGCCAGAGGCATTTTAAATGCTGATCGGACCATGTTAGTCAGAGACTGAACCCATAATCTTTCAGCCTGAGATGCTGAGAAAGGTTCTTCCACTGTTGATTCCTCCATAACTGAATCAACCTCATCCTGATCCCCTTCAGGTAGGTCGATCTCTGTGTGGGGCTGTTCCTCCACTAACAGGCACTCTGAAGGAGGAGACGGAGATCGGACGCACTTTTCCTGTGACAGGGAAGCAGCGATCAATGCTGTTAATCTCTCTTCCAATCCTCCCAGAGTTGAGGATAAAACCTCCTCTGTTATATATACAGGAGCAGGTGGACTGGGGACAGCCGCAGTACCAGGTACTCCTGCGGGGTTCCTACGGCTACTGACCTCTGAATTCTCAGGGGAGATTGGTGCAGTACAAGCATGCCCAATATCCTCAGAGCCCGATGGAGACCCCTTTGGCTTCCTGGAAGACTTATTTCCGGAGCGTCTGGACGACATATCCTTTAAGCACAAAGCTGAGGTATTCCCGTCGTCATACACCAATTTTTGCTGGTAATAGTCTAACACAGTTGCTGCTATATACCAGCTGGTGTCCACTAAAGTGCCTTTCTATGGGGATGCCTGCATCAACCGCCTCTGTGTGCCACTGTTTGTTGCTAGCTCTGTTTGCATCCAGCTGACACCTGTACTGTGTCTTTTATACATGCTGGGACACCTGCACATGCGCAGAAGCGCTGCGGCGCGCATCGAGCGTCATCCACCCGCCCCGCCCCTTTTTTTTCATAGGAGGCGCGTGCACGCGCCCGCGCGCGCCCGTGCACCATTGGCGCCCTTTTCGAAAACCAAGCAGGGACTAGGAGCCAGGGCCCTTTTTGCCGGAGGGCCTGTGCGGTGGATGAGCGCAGCAACAGGGCAGAGGAAGTGGATTCCCACAGAGAACTTACCAACTGCCTGGATCTTTTGACTTGAGAAAACCAAAGATCCACATGACAAGAAAAAATGGACCACAGCGGCCTCTAGTGGTTTAACACAGGTACCGCGGTCCTCTTTTTTTTTTTTTTTCTTGACTACTATTAAAATTTTACATTTTTCAGTAGTTACAGGCATACACAGATATTAGCGGGAATACCGTTAGGTAACAGACAGAAAGACAAATTAGGCTTGGGGGTCCCCCAATAGAACCAAGTTCCTGGGGGCCCCCACTTACCTGTTCCCCGCCGCAGGACTCTGTTTGGTCCACAGAAGCCCAAACTTCACCTATCACGGCAGGCATTGTAATTAAACCTTCAGGGACCGGGTTCCCAAGGATTCCACTCCCCTGGACCTGTATAGCACCCTGCACAGACAACATCTTGGTCGTGGGTATGACCAGAGCTCTGGATCCCAGGTTCCAGCCCTCCTAAGAGAGGCATTACAGGCAAAACCTTGCTCTTCTCTGCAAGGCCCGGGTACCGACCGTTTAGCTATGAAGCTTTTTTGGTGGGATCCAGAACAGCTTACTAAGGCCCGTAAAAGAACCTGTACGCAAGCCCAGTGAAAACACATGTTACTCTTTGGCCAACACCTTAGACACTGGCAAAAAACTGAGGTGCTCCCGGATGGGAGGGGCTTATATAGGGGAGGGTACTTCCGGTTTGGAAGTTGCCAGTGCCAGCACCTGAAGGTAAACTATATAACCCATTAGTAATGACTAAGTCGCTCTGTGTCCCGTGATGTACGAAAAAGAAATAATAATATTTTATTCATAAAGCGGCAACAAATAATTTTCTATACTTGCAGAAAATTATCTTGGGAAAAATATAATAATATTTTATTCATAAAGCGGCAACAGATAATTTTCTATACTTGCAGAAAATTATCTTGGGGAAAAAAATAATAATATTTTATTCATAAAGTGGCAACAGATATTTTTCTATACTTGCAGAAAATTATCTTGGAAAAAATATAATAATATTTTATTCATAAAGCGGCAACAGATAATTTTCTATACTTGCAGAAAATTATCTTGGGGAAAAAAATAATAATATTTCCTGGTGCCTCCATGGCAGCATACCTGTGATAGAGCTCCGCCTCGACTCCTCCTTCAGGACTAGTGAATAGCATAAATTAAAGGCATAGTCCCTCCCCCAACATTCTCCTTTTTTTCCTCATACCTTCTTGTGCTGGTGAAGAGTAGCAGTATGTCCATACCTCTGCAGTCGGCAGCGTCCGCCGGGTTTAGCCTTTCCCGTGCGCAGTCCCTGTTCTTGGGCCGCTCACAGCGCTGATAAGACTGGGAACCCCTCTGTGGATCTGTTGGGGTCATTTCGCAGAGTTTCCTCACAGGAACGCAGTCTGCTATCACATCCATGATGAATGCAGTGGAAGTCGCAAAAGGATCAGCTCCATCTTCCCAGGCTGGTGGTTTCCATTTTTTATTACAGGCATTTGTGTTTTTCCCCTTTCTTTTCCTCTCTTCCCCTCCCCTCCCCTTTCCTTTGCTTGTTAGGCGCTGTGAGGGGGTTAGCTCGGCAGCGGGTATGTGTGACCCCCGGGATGGGCTCCCCACCCAAAAACAGGCCCAGCAGACGGAGGTTGTGGTTTTCAAAATCAAAAAGGTGCGGTTTATTTTCTATTTACAGTGACAAAAACACAGCAAGGCAAAAAAAACATAAACAAAATAAATCCTGGTCAACTTGACCTCTGACTAAACTTACAGGTTTCCTAACTAACGACTGGGATCAGCCTAGTGCTGTCCTAGTCCCTGGTTTTAAATGTCCAAGCAAAATATAGCCACACAGGCTTTCTCTCACCGCACAGGGGTTCACTCTCCCTAGACAGTCCACACAGGTCTGCTTCCAGGCATGAGCTAACATCTAATGAATCTGGGAGTTTTTTATAGAGGCCTAAATGAGCTGACAAGCTTCAGCTGGCCTCATCAACTCCCTGTCTGCACGACGCCCAGCCCTCTCCCTAGAGGTATGAGTCATCAATGAGCCCACTAGCCTTATACAACTCTCCACCTAGTTGTATAAATCGGCGTAAAGCCTGAATCTGGGCGAAATATATCTACCCCCCTGGATGCAACCAGGTGACTTTACCTTCCTGCTGTCACATACCCCCCCCTCTTGTTTTAACCTCGGGGTTGGAACACCAGCAATCAGGCATTCATGTACTCGAGACAAAGCATCCACATTCCCCATTTGAACGCCAGGGCGATGCTTTACTGTGAAGTTGAATTCCTGGAGGGCCAGGAACCACCTATTCACTCTTCTATTTGTTTCCTTGTTTTGAGCCATCCACTTTAACGGAGCGTGATCCGTAATCATGTCAAAGTGCCTACCTAGCAGGTAGTACCGAAGGGAATCTAGAGCCCACTTCACCGCTAAACACTCCTTTTCAACGGTGGCGTAATTTACCTCATGGGACTTCAACTTCCTGCTGAGGTAAATGACTGGGTGCTCTTCCCCGTTCCAGACCTGGGACAATACTGCTCCTAACCCCACATCTGACGCATCACTTTGTACGACAAAGTCTCTAGAGAAGTCGGGTGAGTACAACACTGGCTGGCTACATAAGGCTTGTTTCAAGAACTGGAATGCTGCCTCAGCCTCGGGGGTCCATTTAATCATGACCGACCCTTTCCCCTTCGTCAGGTTGGTTAGGGGCACAGCCTTAGAAGCAAAGTGGGGAATGAATCGCCGATAATACCCAGCGATTCCCAGAAAGGCTCGTACCTGCTTCTTGCTGTTGGGACGTGGCCAACTCTGGATGGCCTCGACTTTGTTGAGTTGGGGTTTTATTACTCCCCTCCCAATGGTGTACCCAAGATATTTGGCCTCCTCCTGCCCAATGGTACACTTCTTGGGGTTAGCCGTAAACCCTGCTTCCCGAACAGAGTCCAGGACTGCTTGCACTTTTGGCAGATGTGAGGCCCAATCTGTGCTATGGACAATTATGTCATCCAGGTAAGCCGCAGCATACTTCCGATGGGGCCTCAGCATCTGGTCCATTTTCCGCTGGAATGTGGCCGGCGCATTCTGTAACCCGAACGGCATTCTTTTATATTGGAACGCCCCGTCTGGGGTTACAAATGCGGTTTTCTCTTTGGCCGACTTGGCCAGGGGGATTTGCCAATACCCTTTTGTGAGGTCAAGAGTCGTCATGTATCGGGCTGTTCCCAGCCGGTCGATCAACTCATCTATACGTGGCATGGGGTAGGTGTCGAATTTTGTAACTTTGTTCAACTGACGAAAATCGTTACAAAATCGCCAGCTCCCATCCGGTTTAGGCACCAACACAATGGGACTAGACCAATCACTTTGGGACTCCTCTATCACCCCTAAGTTCAGCATTTTCTGTACTTCCTCCCGTATTGCCTCCCGTCGGGCCTCTGGGATCCGATAGGGTTTTAACTTCACCCTTTCACCGGGCGGGGTAATAATGTCATGCTCTACCCCAGATGTTTGTCCCGGCAGCTCAGAGAATACCTCCTTGTTGCGAAGCACAAACTCCTTAACCTCCTGTTGTTGGGGTTGTGACAAGGTGGCTGCGATTCCAACCTCAGGAATCACGCAACCAGTTTGAGCTGGTGACCAAGTGTCTGCGACTAGGGACTCTCTATCCCTCCAGGCTTTCAACAGATTAACGTGATAGATCTGTTCGGGCTTTCGCCTTCCTGGTTGTCTGACCTTGTAATTCACTTCGCTCACTTTTTCCATTATCTCGTAGGGGCCTTGCCATTTGGCAAGGAATTTACTTTCAACCGTAGGGACAAGTACCAATATCCTATCCCCCGGGGAAAAGGTACGGGTCTTGGCTCCACGGTTGTACACTCTCTGCTGTGCCAACTGCGCTTGGGCCAAATGTTCCTTCACGATGGGCATTACCTGTGCAATTCGATCTTGCATCAGGGCGACATGCTCAATCACACTCCTGTGGGGAGAACTCTCACTTTCCCAAGTTTCCTTGGCAATATCCAACAGCCCTCTTGGGTGTCTCCCATACAGTAACTCAAAGGGGGAGAATCCCGTAGAGGATTGGGGCACCTCCCTAATAGCAAACATCAAATAAGGAAGTAAACAGTCCCAATCCCTTCCATCTCTATCCACCACTTTCTTCAACATTTGTTTTAGGGTTTTGTTGAATCTTTCAACCAGCCCATCGGTTTGGGGGTGATACACAGATGTACGCAATTGCGTCACTTTGAACAATTTACACAGCTCTTTCATAACCCGGGACATAAAGGGTGTACCTTGGTCCGTAAGCAGTTCTTTACAAATACCCACCCGGCTAAAAACAAGAGATAGCTCTTTGGCTATGGTTTTGGCCGAGGTATTTCTGAGAGGGATCGCTTCTGGATAACGGGTGGCATAGTCCATTATAACCAATATGTACTGGTGCCCCCTAGCGGACTTGATTATAGGACCTACCAAATCCATTGCGATTCTCTCAAACGGGACCTCAATGATGGGTAGAGGGACCAGCGGGCTATGGAAATGTGGCATCGGGGCCGACCTCTGACACACAGGGCAGGAGGAACAATAATTTTCTATGTCCTTCATCACCCCAGGCCAATAGAATCTCTGTAATACCCTCTCTCGGGTTTTCTCTGTCCCCAGATGACCTCCAAGAATGTGCCCATGGGCCAACTCCAACACCAACTTCCTGTAAGGTTTGGGCACCACAAGCTGCTCAACGGTTTCTTCTGCCCTTTTTGCCACCCGATACAGTAGGTCCTTCTCTACGCTGAAGTATGGGTAAGTGCCGGTATTATCTGGGTTCACTAACTCGCCATCTATTTTCACTACGTTTTCCCGTGCCTTTATTAGGGCGGGGTCTTTCAACTGTTCTGTGGCAAAGTTTTCCCTGTGAACCTCAAGATCAGAAAACTCCACAGACGGTAGGTTTTCGTCTGAGGAGGTGGGCTCCTCTCCAGTTTCTTGAGTCTCCCCTGCCAATACTGACAAGGGAAATTCCGGAGAGTCCTCACCACTCTCAGGGGAGTTCTGGCTATCACATTCCTGGTACATAGGGGCACCAGTGGGGGGCTCAGGATCATCCCACAGTTCCCAGAACTTCGGAAAATCCCTTCCCACAATGGCGTCATGCGGTAACTGAGATACTAAGCCCACTGGATGAGAGAGGGTACCTTTGGGGGTCTCGAAACACACTGTAGTCACTGGATACTCTCGGGTGTCCCCATGCACACAAATAACGGCTACCTTGCTATTCCCAGAGACCTCTGTTTTAACTAACTCAGCCTTTATCAGGGTCACAAGGCTACCTGAATCCAGCAATACCACAACATTTCTACCATTAATACACATTTTGCATAAATGTTTCTCAGTTCCCCGAATGGCAGTGCATGCGACTGTCGCACACAGCGACTGACGTCTGCCCGTCAGAAAGTCACACTGCATGGGTTCCTCCAAAACCGGGCAATTTGCTGCAATATGTCCCGCTTGCCGGCAGCGGTAGCAAACGATCCTTCTTGCCGCCTCTTGAGCCGCTGATTTCCCAGGCTGTTCTCGCCAAACTTGGGGTAGAGCTCCCACCCTCTCACTCTCTCCACCCTTACCCCTTGGAATCATCTTATCCGCCCCTGGGGATGGTCTGGTCTTAGGGTGGAAAGTCCGAGTGTCTCTGGAAGAGGCCGTCAGGTTCTCTGTAGCCAAGTATTTCTCCACACGATCCACAAGACCATCGGCCGTCTCTGGGTCTCCATGGCTTACCCACTTTTGGATGGCAGTAGGAAGAGCTCTCAAAAACCGATCCATTACAACACGTTCCACAATCTTTGGTGCGGACAAAGTCTCTGGCTGTAGCCACTTTCTGCTCAGGTGAATGAGATCATACATTTGAGACCTGGGGGGTTTTCCAAGCTGGAAAGTCCAGTTATGCACACGCTGAGCCCGGACAGCCAGGGTGACACCCAGCCTTGCCAATATTTCAGCTTTTAGCATCACATAGTCTTTTGCTTGGTTAGGCTCTAGGTCATAGTAAGCTTTCTGCGATTCACCAGTTAACAGAGGAGCCACTAGTCCAGCCCACTGCTCCTCAGGCCACTTTTCTCTTTCAGCGGTCCTTTCAAATGTGGTCAAAAATACCTCTGGATCATCCTCTCCAGTCATTTTTGTCAATAAACGACTCACCCCAAAGGACGCGGTATTAGTGGGACGGCTTTCCTCACTGGTCTGCGGACGTTGCTGCATTACTGCTTCCATCTGTTGTTGTAGTCTCTGCTCTTGCTTCTGCAACAGGTCTATGAAGCGGGCCTCAGATTGCTGTTGGGCTTGTTGCTGAGCCTCCAGACTCTGTTGTAAAGTTGCAAGGCTCTGTTGATGAGCTTGCTGCTGGGCTGCAAGGCTCCTTTGCAAACCTGCATTTGTCTGCTGTTGATTGGCATTTGCTAGAGCCAGCTGTTTCAGTATCTCCTCCATGCTGGCTTAAAAAAAAACTGCCCGCATTCTCCACCAACTGTGAGGGGGTTAGCTCGGCAGCGGGTATGTGTGACCCCCGGGATGGGCTCCCCACCCAAAAACAGGCCCAGCAGACGGAGGTTGTGGTTTTCAAAATCAAAAAGGTGCGGTTTATTTTCTATTTACAGTGACAAAAACACAGCAAGGCAAAAAAAACATAAACAAAATAAATCCTGGTCAACTTGACCTCTGACTAAACTTACAGGTTTCCTAACTAACGACTGGGATCAGCCTAGTGCTGTCCTAGTCCCTGGTTTTAAATGTCCAAGCAAAATATAGCCACACAGGCTTTCTCTCACCGCACAGGGGTTCACTCTCCCTAGACAGTCCACACAGGTCTGCTTCCAGGCATGAGCTAACATCTAATGAATCTGGGAGTTTTTTATAGAGGCCTAAATGAGCTGACAAGCTTCAGCTGGCCTCATCAACTCCCTGTCTGCACGACGCCCAGCCCTCTCCCTAGAGGTATGAGTCATCAATGAGCCCACTAGCCTTATACAACTCTCCACCTAGTTGTATAAATCGGCGTAAAGCCTGAATCTGGGCGAAATATATCTACCCCCCTGGATGCAACCAGGTGACTTTACCTTCCTGCTGTCACAGCGCCTTCAATATGATTATTGTCTTACTTTTTTGTTCCTTTAAAACTGTGCAACTGGATAGGGCAGGTGTCTCTCTGTGCAACAACATTGTGGTTCTTATTTCCGGGTTCGGGGGGGGCTACAGGTGCTCTGTACGTCCCGCCAGGTAGGAGAGTGTCACGGCGCAGCGTCCTCACCACCGTCTGCGCATGCGCGATTCGGGAGTGATACAGAGCCGTAGTTTCTCGGCTCTCTGTACTGGGCGACGCTGGATCTTCTGCGCGTGCGCATGCATGGTCGCTTGGTTCAGTGTCGGCCATCTTGGATTCTGGAAAGAAGGCTAGATTTGCCCTTTTTTTCAATCCATTCCAAATGGTGGTTTATGGGATTAGCCCACGCACCTTGAGCTTATTTAGGTTCAGATTCAGGGATTGCTGTCAGAGTCTCCTCAGCTGTGCCCTGCTAGGTCTCTCTGATGCTGCTTTGTGGTAGGTACTTTTTATTTTCTCAAAAAAAAAAATGTTGCCGATCAAAAATGTTTATGTTTAAAAAAAATAAAATGTTGTTTAAAAAATAGAAAAAGATGACGATATAAAAATCTTTGTTTAAAAAAAAAAAAAAAAAAGTGACGCCAAAAACTCCTGATTTCTTACTATATTTCCGGAGCTGATCCTTGTGCCCAACTCCGCAATGAGTCATTCATCTCACAGCAAAGATCCTCACACTTCTATTAGGTATGTGACCAACTAAACGTGAGTATAAAAAAAAAAAAGTGCGCTCCCTGGTCTAGCGTGAGTTCCTTACATCGTAGCCCTAGGGGTCCCGCTCATCAGGGCGTAGGTCCCATTCTTCACGTCGTAGATCAGAGAGGTCAAGATCCAGAGGACATGGTCGGCCCCCCTCTCCTAGGACCTATAGCAAGAGAAATGCTGGACATGTGGGGCTACACCGCTACCAGACAGAGTGGTCTGTAAGGACTGTTTTACGGACTATGCGTCCAACCGCAAGCTAGATAATCAGCACGCTGTAGATCTGCTCAAGCGAACAATGAAGGACTCCTTCTCTGAGCTTTTGACTTTGGTCCCCGCTCAACCACTTCAGCAGATATCCCAGGTTCAGGGTATAGAACCTAATCTCCCTGGTCCGTCAGCAGTCAGTACACCTCTGCCACCGTCAGGCCGACCAGCTAGAGATTCACCACCTGAAGACTCTTCAGGAGACTCTTGAGAAGAGTCAGAAACTTCTGGCTTCAGTCTCTCCTTGGTAAAGCCATTCATCCAGGCAGTCAAAACTGCAATCTCCTGGAAAGACGCAGATTAGCCTCCCCAAGAGTCTACAAGCTACTTCCCATTCCTCAAAAGAAAGCAGGTTCTTTTCCCGTTGATGGGCAAGATTAGTCAAGTCATTCAGAAGGAATGGTCAAAGACTGATAAATAAAAAAATAAAAAATAATTGATTTTTTTGGGTCGGTTCAATAAACTATATACCCCTTACCAGAGTCGGGAACGCAGTCACTAAACTCCATGCCAGTGGTAGACGCGTCAGTGGTGCGACTCGCAAAAATATAACTTTGCCAATGGAGGATTCCGCTTCCTTCAAAGACCCTCTAGACAGGCGAATCGACCTGGAGCTGAAGAGGAGATACTTGGCCGTGGGAGCAGCGTGTAAGCCAGCTATTGCCCTCACATCAGTATCAAATGCCATAAGATCTTGGACAGATAACATTGAGACTGCATTGCGTCAGGATGTCCCCATGGAGGATATAATTAAAGCCTTAGAAGAGCTTAGATTGTCGGCAGACTTTGTCGGGGTAGCGGCCATTGACACGATCAGGTGCTCAGCAAGATCCATGTTGCATTCAGTGATGGCGAAGAGGGCCTTGTGGCTGAAACCCTGGACGGCTGATTTATCTTCCAAACAAAATTGGTGCAAAATCCCGTTCGATGGTAAAGCCCTATTCGGAGACAAAATGGATAACGCTATCTCCAGGCTGTCAGGAGGGAAGTCTGGTATGCTTCCACAGGACAGAAGGATGTGAAGATTCAGAGGTGGTTCCTCTAGGTTCCGCCAGTCAAACCCAAGGGATTTTAGGCAGTCGAGACAGCCCAGGGACAACAAAAGACCTTGGAAAGGTACTCGGGGATCCTTTTTTGTATAGGAAGATGAAAGCCCTTCCGGCTCCACAGGAGCAGAAGCAGTCTTTTTGACGCCAGAGGAACCCAGGCACTCCCGGTGGGAGCCAGGCTAAAGTCTTTTGTCCCAGTCTGGGCCACCTGCTGCCACGACCCCTGGGTTCTGTCAACAATTCAATGGGGGCACTTTTGGAATTTCTCTTACCCCCCCCCCCACCTCGGAACTCTTTCAAAGGAACAGAGATTCCATCCTCTCCACTGAAAGCTCAAGCTCTAAAAAAACTTCCTAATGTCACTCTAGCTTCAGGGGGCGGCTGTTCCGGTTCCCTTGGCAGAGCGCTTGGCAGGCTTCTACTCCACCCTATTTTTGGTCCCAAAGAGGACAGGTGGGTGGAGGCCTGTGATAGACCTAAAGAGGTTCAGCCGGTATATCTGCCCCAAAAGCTTCAAAATGGAGTCCCTGCAGACGATTATTCAGGCAGTCCAGCCATCAGATTGGATGATTTCGGTTGATCTGCAGGATGCGTACCTACACGTGCCAATTCTACCTGCATTTCAAAAATATCTGAGATTTGCAGTGGGACGGACCCACCTACAGTTTCAAGCCCTGCCTTTCGGTCTGTGCACCTCTCCCAGGGTGTTCACCAGGATACTAATCTGCTTTGGTTCCCCTGGGGGAGAGGGGCTTGAGGATATACCAATACCTGGACGACAGGCAAGCAAGCAAGCAATCCGGATCAGTTGGTATGTCACCGGGACATTCTTCTACAGTCCCTAAAAGAGCTAGGGTGGCTGGTGAATTCCGACAAGTCAACTAATGCCAACACAGCAGATAATCTATGCGCAACGTTCTACACTCAGGAGGGGACAGTGTCATTACCACCGCCGAAGGCAAGGATTGTCATCCAGAGAATGATCAAAGTCATCCGGAGCCCGTATCTGACGGCTTCACAATGCCTGAGCCTCATTGGCACA
This sequence comes from Rana muscosa, assembly GCA_029206835.1. Lineage (NCBI taxonomy): Eukaryota > Metazoa > Chordata > Amphibia > Anura > Ranidae > Rana > Rana muscosa. The sequence continues at coordinate 324,561,930 of CM055125.1, forward strand.
ATGTCTTCCTGTATACCCATGGTTCCTTCGGCACATTGGCACTTGAGGTATTTCCAGACTGGTTTCTTGGCGCAGTGTAAGAAACAACAATTATCTCAGACGATCCTGCTGACGGGGAAAAATGCGCAGGAGCCTTCACTGGTGGACAGTTCTGGAAAACCTCTCCAAACCTCATCACCTGGGCTCCCTTCCTTGGATCACAATTGCGTCCGCTTGCAAGCAGACAGGGCTGGGGAGCCCATTGCGGGCAAACCAGAATACAGGGGAGATGGTCATACACCACCCAGGGAGTGGTATCCAACATCTTTGGAGATGAGGGCAGCCTTCTTGTCACTAGGCTTTTGCAATTCGTTTCGTAACGAATCGGAATTCGTCCGAATTTAGCAACTTTCGGACATTCGGAAGCATTCGAATTTCCGAACAAAGCAATTACGAATAAAACCGAATCCAAAATAAATTATACCGCAAAATAGCGAATGCCCGAATGTCTTCGGCATAATTCGTTATGAAAAAAGTTACGAATGTACGAATCCATTCGAAGCACAATAACACTCACTCTGCTCTCTGCTTCTCCCTCACCATGCTGAACTCCCTCTCAAAATGGTGTACAGGGGCGGAGGCTATAGCCGCATGAAAAAACTAAAGTAAAATACGAGATTTTGAATCCATTCGAAGCACAATAACACTCTGCTCTGCTCTCTGCTTCTCCCTCACCGTGCTGAACCCTCTCAAAATGGTGTACAGGGGCAGAGCCTATAGCCGCATGTAAAAAACGAAAGTAAAATACGAGATTTCGAATCGTTACAAATAACCGCTATGTATTTAGAAAAGTACAAATCCATTCGAAGCACATTAGGCATAATAGGCAGCGTCGTTGTGAGAGAGACACGGAAAATTACGAATCAACGAACCCAAAAAAAGTTACGAAAGTAGGAGTTGTGTCCAGAATCAACGAAAAACAACGTACTCTACCGAAAGTACGAATTATAAAGCAACAAAAAATTCAACGAAAAATGTCGCTTGCGAAAATACGAATTAGTCCGAACACGAAAAATCCCGTCTAGCAAAATTACGAATGATTACGAATCAACAGGACCGGAAAGAAACTAACCGAAACGGAACGAATTTTTCCATTGTGCACAAGAAGCGAACCGAAACGGAACAAATTTTTCCGTTGTGCACAAGTCTACTTGGCACTGACCTCTTTGGCACCCCAAATCAGAGGCCAGAGAATACTCCTACGTCTAGACAACAGGGCAGCTGTAGCTTATCTGCAGAAGCAGGGAGGCACTCGCAGCAGGTCACTCCTCAAGGTAGAGCCGATCATGCTCTGGGCGGAGCAGAACCTCCTGGACCTCAGAGCAATGTATCTGCCAGGCAGGTTGAACACGGAAACAGACACGTTATCCAGAAACTTCCTGGACAACAACGAGTGGGCTCTCCACCCTCATGTCTTCCTTCAGATTGCCAACATATCGGATCCCCCTCAGGTAGATCTGTTCCCCTCCCCGAAGAACGCCAAGCTGGATAGGTTCTTCTCTCGGCTGCCGCATCCACAAGCCGAGGCAGTGGATGCCCTGTCATGTCCCTGGAGGTTCACCATGGCATATGCCTTTCCTCCCAGGCCATTAATATTCAAATTCCTCCTGAGGCTCCTCAGAGAGCCAGTCCAGGTGGTGGCAGTACTTCCGTATTGCGCCTCAGTGTGGGCTCTCCAATCAAGATCCCTCCTTTCCCTCAACTTCTGTCGCAGGGCAGTCTAGTTCATCTAAACCCTCAGAAGTTGAATCTTCGAATCTGGAGGTTGAGAGGCGAAGGTTCGAATCCCTAGGGTGTTCCCCAGGAGTCATATCAACCCTTCTAAAAGCTAGGAAGCCAGCAACTAATGCCATATATTCAAAAATATGGGACAAGTTCTTGTCATTTGTTTCCGTAAATGGATTTGATCCAATCCTTCCTTCTACATCTCATGTTCTAGGATTCCTTCAGACAGGACTTGATCTGGGACTTGGTCTGAGCTCCATCAAAGTGCAGGTAGCAGCAATCTCTGCTGCAACAAATAAGAGATGGGCGGAGGATCCTTCAGTAGTCACTTTCCTCAGAGGTATATTGAAGATTCGCCCTCCTGTCAGACGATCATTTCCTAAGTGGGATCTGTCCCTAGTCCTGGAAGTTCTATCTGACCATCCCTTTGCTCCAGTGGAACAAGTAACAATATGGAACCGGACACTAAAGACGGTTTTCCTGCTAGCCATTACATCTGGCAGAAGAATCTCGAACTTCACTCTTTAGGGATGGGTGACGACCACATCTCCTTCTTCCCAGACAGAGTGGAACTTCGTCCCCTTCGGGGGTTCACACCAAAGGTTGCTACTCCAAGCCACCTGTTGGAACCCTGGGCACTACCAGTGTTTACAGACATGGATTCAGAGTCTTGTCACGAACTGGATGTATCCAGAGTGCTCAGGGCCTACCTAGAAGCCACCGGCCCCTTCATAAATTCTGAGAGACTTTTCATCGTACCGTTCGGTAAATACAGGGGCAAAGAAGCTTCCATCAGAACTCTGGCATCTTGGGTTGTAAAGTTAATCCAGAAGGCCTACAGGGTGAAGAATATGGAGCCTCCATCCCGAGTGAATGCTCATTCTACAAGGGCAGTCTCAGCTTCCTGGGCAGCAAGGGCTAATGTTTCGTTGGAGACGGTGTGCGGGGCCGCCACCTGGTCTTCTCACCATACGTTCCTCAGACACTACCATATTGATCCAGGAGCGCTCACGACTGTTGAGTTTGGAAGGAGGGCAGTTCAGGCTGCTATGTCCTCTTCTAATTAAACATTGAGGCCCCTTTCACACTGAGGCGTTGAAAAAACGTTCAAAAATTATGGGATTTTGTACCTCTATTTTACCGCGATTTTACCGCAATTTTACCGCGTTTTTACCGTGATCGCGCTAAAAATAGCGCTAACGCGTATGCGTTTTTACTGCATTTTTACCGCGTTCGTGCTAAAAATAGCGCGAACGCGGTAAAAACGCATACGCGTTAGAGCTATTTTTTAAAATAACGCTTATGCCTATGCGTTTTTACCGCGTTTTTACCGCGGTTCCCATTCATTTCAATGGAGATAGGCGTTTTTACAGCGCTATTTTATGCGCCCTAAAGTTGCTATAAAAAAGCGGTTTGCAGGATTTTTTCCAACGCCCAGCCAGCATAACGCCTCAGTGTGAAAGCCCTCAGGGCTTTCACATTGAGAATGCTGGGGCAGGATAATTTCAGGCGTTATTACAGCGCTATTTTTAGCGCGAAAACGCGGTAAAAACGCCTCAGTGTGAAAGGGGCCTTATTGTTAAGCAATTATCCCACCCATATCAGCTAGTTATTTATCACAGGTATGCTGCCATGGAGGCACCAGGAAAACGGAAAATTGTATCATACTTACCAGTAATTTTCCTTTCCTGGTGCCTATCCATGGCAGCATACGCTCCCACCCTTGGTATTCTATATTACAGAGAATGTTGGGGGAGGGGCTATGCCTTTAATTTATGCTATTCACTAGTCCTGAAGGAGGAGTCGAGGCGGAGCTCTATCACAGGTATGCTGCCATGGATAGGCACCAGGAAAGGAAAATTACTGGTAAGTATGATACAATTTTCCGTTTTTATTCATAAAGCGGCAACAGATAATTTTCTATACTAGCAGAAAATTATCTTGGGGAAAAAAAATAAAGAATATTTTATTCATAAAGCGGCAACAAATAATTTTCTATACTTTCAGAAAATTATCTTGGGAAAAAAATAATAATATTGCAGCCACCCCAACTGAAGGCTGGTAGGCTGCAATTTTTTATTTTTTTTTGCTAAAACATTGTATGTTAGAAACAGTTACCATGGGGCCTATGTAAAAAAAAAAAGTGATTCAAAAAGGCTAGCCTCTTTGAACCACTTTCTTTTTTTTTTTTTATACACCAGGATGCAAAAAAAAAAAAAAATTATAAGATAAAAAAGTAAAACAGTATTGCAAAAAATAAATGTAGAACAGATAGGGGTCTATTTATAAATGATTTGTAAAAACAAATGTCACAAGTGTTCGCCTAGCGTTCATGAATTGTGACGTTGATTTTCTTATACTTATCAGCTCCATCTAGTGGTCATATTGCGGTAGTTGCCTGATCAAGGTATTGCAGAAAATATATATATATCCTAGATGGAGCCGATGATCATAGGAACTCAACATATCAAACAAAATATGGTCAGAATCTGTGAGGGTTAGGCGAATGCTTTTGACATTCATCCAACTAAAAAATTATACAGAGACCCTCGTGTGTGTTTTATTTTTTATTTTTTATCTTAAAATACTGTTTTACTTTTTTTTTTTTTGAAAATACTGTTTTACTTTTTTTATTTTTTATTTTTTTCTTAAAATACTGTTACTTTTTTTTTTAATCCTTTTTTTAATCTCAGTGCTGCTGTTCTCCTGCAGCCTCTTTGAACCTTTTGCTGTCTACATGCATCAGCTGCATATTATTGCTCTAAAAACCGCTTCCTGATACTGTGGACCATGTCGCCAAATCTGACGGAACACCGTCTGTAGTGCCAGCTATGGCTGCATGTGGCAGGAGCACAACCTGTCACCCCATAACAGGAAGTGCCTGAACAAGGACCCCTGTGGCAGGATCACAAAGGATACATTTAATGAATGCTGCAGATTTTTTTTTTTTTATGAAAAATGTCTGAGACCATATTAACATATTAAAAAGGAAGTAAAGCCAAAAAAACAAACAAAAAAAAAACCCTGCAAAAGAAAGGCATAATGAGCTAGTATGCATAGCATACTAGCTCATTATGAATGACTTACCTGAGATCGAAGCCCCCGCAGCGGTCCTTGCCTTGTCCCGTCACTGTATCGCCGCTCCGGCGCTGTGATTGTAACCTACACGGTTAAGGAGATATTTCTTGCACCTACAGGTAAGCCTTAATCTAGGCTTACCTGTAGGGGCAAGTTGTCTAACCACTTTAAAACTTATATGAGATTTTGATAATTAGGTTAAATCTACTGTAAGCCATGCCAGGAGCAGATGCTGGGGGTCAGTTCTCTCAGCCAGCTGTACAGACTAGTATACTGAAATTGGTCCTGCCGGAAAGTATTGTTGTTATTTTTATTTTATTTTTTAAAATATTATTATTATTATTATAATTATAACTATTATTATTTTATTTTTAATTATTATCTTATTTTTTAAAATATTAATAGTAATATCTAATTTATTTTTATATTAGTAAGTGGACAAATACAATAACTGCTAATTATCTTTTTTATTTTTAATCATAAATGTTTGTAATTACCAGAAACAAAAAATTTTCTGGGGTTTATATATTTAAATAACAATATTAATAATATAAAACAAATACATGATGGCTATTATTATTATACTTTTATATTTATACTTATTATTTTATTTTTAATTATTATCTTATTTTTTAAAATATTAATAGTAATATCTCATTTATTTTTATATTAGTAAGTGGACAAATACAATAACTGCTAATTATCTTTTTTATTTTTAATCATAAATGTTTTGTAATTACCAGAAACAAAATTTTTTCTGGGGTTTATATATTTAAATAACAATATTAATAATATAAAAAAAATACATGATGGCTATTATTATTATACTTTTATATTTATACTTATTATTTTATTTTTAATTATTATCTTATTTTTTTTAAATATTAATAGTAATATCTCATTTATTTTTATATTAGTAAGTGGACAAATACAATAACTGCTAATTATTTTTTTTATTTTTAATTATAAATGTTTTGTAATGACCAGAAACCAAAATTTTTGTGGGGTTTATATATTTAAATAACAATATTAATAATATAAAACAAATACATGATGGCTATTATTATTATACTTTTATATTTATACTTATTAATTTATTTTTAATTATTATCTTATTTTTTTAAATATTAATAGTAATATCTCATTTATTTTTATATTAGTAAGTGGACAAATACAATAACTGCTAATTATCTTTTTTATTTTTAATTATAAATGTTTTGTAATGACTAGAAACCAAAATGTTTTGTGGGGTTTATATATTTAAATAACAATATTAATAATATAAAAAAAATACATGATGGCTATTATTATTATACTTTTATATTTATACGTATTAATTTATTTTTAATTATTATCTTATTTTTTAAAATATTGATAATAATATCTCATTTATTTTTATATTAGTAAGTGGACAAATACAATAACTGCTAATTATCTTTTTTATTTTTAATTATAAATGTTTTGTAATGACCAGAAACCAATTTTTTTTGTGGGGTTTATATATTTAAATAACAATATTAATAATATAAAAAAAATACACGATGGCTATTATTATTATACTTTTATATTTATACTTATGTAGAGCTGTCAATTTACGCAGCGCTTTACATATATTATACAATTACATCAGTCCCTGCCTTCAAGAAGCTTACAATCTAAGGTCCCTAACTCATTTATTATCTTATTTTTTTAAATATTAATAGTAATATCTAATTTATTTTTATATTAGTAAGTGGACAAATACAATAACTGCTAATTATCTTTTTTTTTTTTTAATTATAAATGTTTTGTAATTACCAGAAACAAAAATACAATTATTAGTATTATTATTAGTAGTAGTAGTAATTTTAGTTATATTATTATTAGTTATGTAGTTATTATAGTTATATTATTATTAGTTATGTAGTTATTATAGTTATATTATTATTAGCTATATAGTTATTATAGTTATATTATTATTAGCTATATAGTTATTATAGTTATATTATTATTAGTTATATACTGTAGTTGTTATATTTATTAGTTATTATTTTAGTTAAATTATTATTTTTATTATTATTAGTATATATATATATATATATATTGTGACAGCAGGAAGGTAAAGTCACCTGGTTGCATCCAGGGGGGTAGATATATTTCGCCCAGATTCAGGCTTTACGCCGACTTATACAACTAGGTGGAGAGTTGTATAAGCCCAGCTAAGGCTAGTGGGCTCATGGATGACTCATACCTCTAGGGAGAGTGTGGGGCGTCGTGCAGACAGGGAGTTGATGAGACCAGCTGAAACTTGTCAGCTCATTTAGGCCTCTATAAGAACTCCCAGCTTCATTAGATGTTAGCTCATGCCTGGAACCAGACCTGTGTGGACTTCCTGGAGAGAGTGAACCCTTGTCCGGTGAGACAAAGCCTGTGTGGCTATTTGCTTGGACATTTAAAACCAGGGACTTAGGGACTAGGACAGCACTAGGCTGATCCCAGTTGTTAGTTAGGAAACCTGTATGTTTAGTCAGAGGTCAAGTTGACCAGGATTTATTTTGTTTATGTTTCTTTTGGCTTTGCTGTGTTTTGTCACTGTAAATAGAAAATAAACCGCACCTTTTTTTTGATTTTGAAAACCACAACCTCCGTTTGCTGGGCCTGTTTTTGTGTGGGGAGCCCATCCCGGGGGTCACACACACCCGCTGCCAAGCTAACCCCCTCACAGTTGGTGGAGAACCAGTGGCAGTTTTTTTTTAAGCCAGCATGGAGGAGATACTGAAGCAGCTGGCTCTAGCAAATGCCAATCAACAGCAGACAAATGCAGGTTTGCAAAAGAGCCTTGCAGCCCAGCAGCAAGCTCACCAACAGAGTCTGGAAGCTCAGCAACAAGCCCAGCAGCAATCTGAGGCCCGCTTCATAGACCTGTTACAGAAGCAAGAGCAGAGACTACAACAAATGGAAGCAGTAATGCAGCAACGTCCGCAGACCAGTGAGGAAAGCCGTCCCACTAATACCGCGTCCTTTGGGGTGAGTCGTTTATTGACAAAAATGACTGGAGAGGATGATCCAGAGGTATTTTTGACCACATTTGAAAGGACTGCTGAAAGAGAAAAGTGGCCTGAGGAGCAGTGGGCTGGACTGGTGGCTCCTCTGTTAACTGGTGAATCGCAGAAGGCTTACTATGACCTAGAGCCTGACCAAGCAAAAGACTATGTGATGCTAAAAGCTGAAATATTGGCAAGGCTGGGTGTCACCCAGGCTGTCCGGGCTCAGCGTGTGCATAACTGGACTTTCCAGCTTGGAAAACCCCCCAGGTCTCAAATGTATGATCTCATTCACCTGAGCAGAAAGTGGCTACAGCCAGAGACTTTGTCCGCACCAAAGATTGTGGAACGTGTTGTAATGGATCGGTTTTTGAGAGCTCTTCCTACTGCCATCCAAAAGTGGGTAAGCCATGGAGACCCAGAGACGGCCGATGGTCTTGTGGATCGTGTGGAGAAATACTTGGCTACAGAGAACCTGACGGCCTCTTCCAGAGACACTCGGACTTTCCACCCTAAGACCAGACCATCCCCAGGGGCGGATAAGAGGATTCCAAGGGGTGAGGGTGGAGAGAGTGAGAGGGTGGGAGCTCTACCCCAAGTTTGGCGAGAACAGCCTGGGAAATCAGCGGCTCAAGAGGCGGCAAGAAGGATCGTTTGCTACCGCTGCCGGCAAGCGGGACATATTGCACCCAATTGCCCGGTTGTGGAGGAACCCATGCAGTGTGACTTTCTGATGGGCAGACGTCAGTCGCTGTGTGCGACAGTCGCATGCACTGCCATTCGAGGAACTGAGAAACATTTATGCAAAATGTGTGTTAATGGTAGAAATGTTGTGGTATTGCTGGATTCAGGTAGCCTTGTGACCCTGATAAAGGCTGAGTTAGTTAAAACAGAGGTCTCTGGGAATAGCAAGGTAGCTGTTATTTGTGTGCATGGGGACACCCGAGAGTATCCAGTGACTACAGTGTGTTTCGAGACCCCCAAAGGTACCCTCTCTCATCCAGTGGGCTTAGTATCTCAGTTACCGCATGACGCCATTGTGGGAAGGGATTTTCCGAAGTTCTGGGAACTGTGGGATGATCCTGAGCCCCCCACTGGTGCCCCTATGTACCAGGAATGGGATAGCCAGAACTCCCCTGAGAGTGGTGAGGACTCTCCGGAATTTCCCTTATCAGTATTGGCAGGGGAGACTCAAGAAACTGGAGAGGAGCCCACCTCCTCAGACGAAAACCTACCGTCTGTGGAGTTTTCTGATCTTGAGGTTCACAGGGAAAACTTTGCCACAGAACAGTTGAAAGACCCCGCCCTAATAAAGGCACGGGAAAACGTAGTGAAAATAGATGGCGAGTTAGTGAACCCAGATAATACCTGCACTTACCCATACTTCAGCGTAGAGAAGGACCTACTGTATCGGGTGGCAAAAAGGGCAGAAGAAACCGTTGAGCAGCTTGTGGTGCCCAAACCTTACAGGAAGTTGGTGTTGGAGTTGGCCCATGGGCACATTCTTGGAGGTCATCTGGGGACAGAGAAAACCCGAGAGAGGGTATTACAGAGATTCTATTGGCCGGGGGTGATAAAGGACATAGAAAATTATTGTTCCTCCTGCCCTGTGTGTCAGAGGTCGGCCCCGATGCCACATTTCCGTAGCCCGCTGGTCCCTCTACCCATCATTGAGGTCCCGTTTGAGAGGATCGCCATGGATTTGGTAGGTCCTATAATCAAGTCCGCTAGGGGGCACCAGTACATATTAGTTATAATGGACTATGCCACCCGTTATCCAGAAGCGATCCCTCTTCGAAATACCTCGGCCAAAACCATAGCCAAAGAGCTATCTCTTGTGTTTAGCCGGGTGGGTATTTGTAGAGAACTGCTTACGGACCAAGGTACACCCTTTATGTCCCGGGTTATGAAGGAGCTGTGTAAATTGTTCAAAGTGACGCAATTACGTACATCTGTGTATCAACCCCAAACCGATGGGCTGGTTGAAAGATTCAACAAAACCCTAAAGCAAATGTTGAAGAAAGTGGTGGATAGAGATGGAAAGGATTGGGACTGTCTACTTCCTTATCTGATGTTTGCTATTAGGGAGGTGCCCCAATCCTCTACGGGATTCTCCCCCTTTGAGTTACTGTATGGGAGACACCCAAGAGGGCTGTTGGATATTGCCAAGGAAACTTGGGAAAGTGAGAGTTCTCCCCACAGGAGTGTGATTGAGCATGTCGCCCTGATGCAAGACCGAATTGCACAGGTAATGCCCATCGTGAAGGAACATTTGGCCCAAGCGCAGTTAGCACAGCAGAGAGTGTACAACCGTGGAGCCAAGACCCGTACCTTTTCCCCGGGGGATAGGATACTGGTACTTGTCCCTACGGTTGAAAGTAAATTCCTTGCCAAATGGCAAGGCCCCTACGAGATAATGGAAAAAGTGAGCGAAGTGAATTACAAGGTCAGACAACCAGGAAGGCGAAAGCCCGAACAGATCTATCACGTTAATCTGTTGAAAGCCTGGAGGGATAGAGAGTCCCTAGTCGCAGACACTTGGTCACCAGCTCAAACTGGTTGCGTGATTCCTGAGGTTGGAATAGCAGCCACCTTGTCACAACCCCAACAACAGGAGGTTAAGGAGTTTGTGCTTCGCAACAAGGAGGTATTCTCTGAGCTGCCGGGACAAACATCTGGGGTAGAGCATGACATCATTACCCCGCCCGGTGAAAGGGTGAAGTTAAAACCCTATCGGATCCCAGAGGCCCGACGGGAGGCAATACGGGAGGAAGTACAGAAAATGCTGAACTTAGGGGTGATAGAGGAGTCCCAAAGTGATTGGTCTAGTCCCATTGTGTTGGTGCCTAAACCGGATGGGAGCTGGCGATTTTGTAACGATTTTCGTCAGTTGAACAAAGTTACAAAATTTGACACCTACCCCATGCCACGTATAGATGAGTTGATCGACCGGCTGGGAACAGCCCGATACATGACGACTCTTGACCTCACAAAAGGGTATTGGCAAATCCCCCTGGCCAAATTGGCCAAAGAGAAAACCGCATTTGTAACCCCAGACGGGGCGTTCCAATATAAAAGAATGCCGTTCGGGTTACAGAATGCGCCGGCCACATTCCAGCGGAAAATGGACCAGATGCTGAGGCCCCATCGGAAGTATGCTGCGGCTTACCTGGATGACGTAATTGTCCATAGCACAGATTGGGCCTCACATCTGCCAAAAGTGCAAGCAGTCCTGGACTCTGTTCGGGAAGCGGGGTTTACGGCTAACCCCAAGAAGTGTACCATTGGGCAGGAGGAGGCCAAATATCTTGGGTACACCATTGGGAGGGGAGTAATAAAACCCCAACTCAACAAAGTCGAGGCCATCCAGAGTTGGCCACGTCCCAACAGCAAGAAGCAGGTACGAGCCTTTCTGGGAATCGCTGGGTATTATCGGCGATTCATTCCCCACTTTGCCTCTAAGGCTGTGCCCCTAACCAACCTAACGAAGGGGAAAGGGTCGGTCATGATTAAATGGACCCCCGAGGCTGAGGCAGCATTCCAATTCTTGAAACAAGCCTTATGTAGCCAGCCAGTGTTGTACTCACCCGACTTCTCTAAAGACTTTGTCGTACAAAGTGATGCGTCAGATGTGGGGTTAGGAGCAGTATTGTCCCAGGTCTGGAACGGGGAAGAGCACCCAGTCATTTACCTCAGCAGGAAGTTGAAGTCCCATGAGGTAAATTACGCCACCGTTGAAAAGGAGTGTTTAGCGGTGAAGTGGGCTCTAGATTCCCTTCGGTACTACCTGCTAGGTAGGCACTTTGACATGGTTACGGATCACGCTCCGTTAAAGTGGATGGCTCAAAACAAGGAAACAAATAGAAGAGTGAATAGGTGGTTCCTGGCCCTCCAGGAATTCAACTTCACAGTAAAGCATCGCCCTGGCGTTCAAATGGGGAATGTGGATGCTTTGTCTCGAGTACATGAATGCCTGATTGCTGGTGTTCCAACCCCGAGGTTAAAACAAGAGGGGGGGGTATGTGACAGCAGGAAGGTAAAGTCACCTGGTTGCATCCAGGGGGGTAGATATATTTCGCCCAGATTCAGGCTTTACGCCGACTTATACAACTAGGTGGAGAGTTGTATAAGCCCAGCTAAGGCTAGTGGGCTCATGGATGACTCATACCTCTAGGGAGAGTGTGGGGCGTCGTACAGACAGGGAGTTGATGAGACCAGCTGAAACTTGTCAGCTCATTTAGGCCTCTATAAGAACTCCCAGCTTCATTAGATGTTAGCTCATGCCTGGAAGCAGACCTGTGTGGACTTCCTGGAGAGAGTGAACCCTTGTCCGGTGAGACAAAGCCTGTGTGGCTATTTGCTTGGACATTTAAAACCAGGGACTTAGGGACTAGGACAGCACTAGGCTGATCCCAGTTGTTAGTTAGGAAACCTGTATGTTTAGTCAGAGGTCAAGTTGACCAGGATTTATTTTGTTTATGTTTCTTTTGGCTTTGCTGTGTTTTGTCACTGTAAATAGAAAATAAACCGCACCTTTTTTTTGATTTTGAAAACCACAACCTCCGTTTGCTGGGCCTGTTTTTGTGTGGGGAGCCCATCCCGGGGGTCACACACACCCGCTGCCAAGCTAACCCCCTCACAGTATATATATATATGTAGCGGGGTCTTAAGCCTCGTACACACGATCGGATATCTTATGGATTCTAATCCGATGGTTTTTTCCATCGGAAATCCGATGAAACTGTCTTCCATCAGTCTTGCCTACACACCATCAGTCAAAAAACCGACCATTTCAAACGCGGTGACGTAAAACACTCCGATGAGCCGAGAAAAATGAAGTTTAATGCTTCTGAGCATGCGTCGACTTGATTCTGAGCATGCGCGGGTTTTTTATCCGTTGGATTTCCACACAGACGATCAGATTTTGCCATCGTTTTTTTTCCCATCGGATAAATTTAAAACATGTTCTATTTTTTCACACCGATGAAAAAAAGACCGATGGGGCCCACACACGATCGGTTCGTCCGATGAAAACAGTCTATCGGACAGTTTTCATCTGTAAAACCGATCGTGTGTACGCAGCTTCACTGCAGTGGACTATTGCTATGAGTACATACCCCAAAACCCCCCTTTTTGGAGTTCCAGTTGTCATGTTATGAACTGTTATTGTAATGTTTAGTGATGTGGGTGGAGCTTGAAGTACAGGGAGAAAGAGACTCTGTTGCCGTGGATACCTTGTGAACTACGGTACCCACAGGGCAGCTGTACTCCCAGAATGCATCACAACCCCTGCACTGCCTGTTGGGGGAGGCTTCTTAAAGGAGAGGCGGAGCCGCGCTCGCTCTCTCTGAACTCCGCGCTCAACTGAGGAGGAAGTGTGTGAGGCCTGCTGCCAGAGTGACTAGGCCCAAAGCCTGGGCCTACCACCTCGCGGAGGATCAACAGCCAGAGAGGAACCTCATCCAGCGTGACCAGACCAGTTCATCTTCGGGTTAGAGTTGTCCTGCCCACCGGCATCTACAGTTGCTGTGAGAAGAATCGGAGATGGTGAATCGCGGAGAGGGAGGAGATCGAGGTACCGATCGCGGAGTGTGCCTGATCGGGTGAGCGGGCACTTGCCCAGAATCTACCACAGTTTGATAGGCCTGTGACTCTAGGAGGCTTACCGCCACCCTCAGTAGTGACATTACATACATTTTCAGGACACAGTGCAGCGGGTACTAACTACGCAGTTGGTATTGGGGAAAGTGCGGCGCTCAAATTGAAAATATAATCGTGAAATATAGATACATAAAAACCTCAGTGAAAAAGCAAATATTAGCAATGCAATGCATATCACAGTGGTAACAATTACTGAATGGAAACTAGCATACTAGTATATGCAACCAATATGCTTGAAGGCCGGTACACAATGATCGGCATGTGATATCAAAAATTGAACAACAAAAATGAATTGGTTGAAAGCAAAACAACAAATAAAGTCCAGATACACCATCTGTGGAGTGGGTGGACACAATAGTGATATTGGTGCACGTTAAAGAAAGAGTCCGGTACAGTGATACATATAAATCCAAGTGTTCCAAAATGAATCGGGTAAAAATATATGTTGTCTGCAGACTATCCACAACCTTATAAGTCTAAAGCCCCATACACACGGTCGGACTTCCATCGGACTTTTCTGTGGTTTTTTTTCCGAACGAAGCTGGTCGGGAACACCCATAGCATACACAGGCTCGGACTTTTCTGCAAACTTTCCCAAAACTTTTGGCAACATCACGTGGTTTTTCTGCTCTTTTCTGCTCTTTACCGCCACCCTTTGGTCAACTTCTGCTATTGTTGGTTGATTTTAACATTAGTTGTTTTGTCCATCGGACAAAAGTCCGATGGTTTTCTGTACACACGGTCGGACTTTGCTCCATCGGACTTTTGTTGGGCAAAAGTTTGTCCGTTTGCAGACCCAACGTTTGTCCGATGAAAACAAGAAAAAAGCAAAAAAAGTTTGTCCGATGGAGCGTACACACGGTCGGATTGTTGGTCCAACTTGCTCAAAACGAAGTTTGTTGGGCAAAAGTCAGACCGTGTCTACGGGGCTTAAGGCTTACCAGATGGGATGGACCCAACGGAGCGTATGCCCAGTGGGTCAGACAAGCTTGGTGGTGTAACACACCGAAAGGGAGATGCAGCAGGTACAGCTTCCAATGGAAACCGGGAAATCACAACAAGGAGTGAGGATCCACCATGGAGATCGTCAGCAGTACTTCACACAAAACCTCATCCCAATATGTATATGATGTTGTAAGGAAAAGAAAGGGGCCACATAGTGTAATTCAATATAAAACGGTGATAATGTATTTAAAATAATATAAAATGGTCACTCACATTTGAAGAGACAAGTAAAAGCATGTAAGATCATAAATGACGCAGTGGCATCAGCAGAGCCCTTACCGACGCGTTTCGTCCTAATAAGGCATCATCTGACCCCAGATGATGCCTTATTAGGACGAAATGCATTGTTGTGATTTCCCGGTTTCCATTGGAAGCTGTACCTGCTGCATCTCCCTTTCGGTGTGTTACACCACCAAGCTTGTCTGACCCACTGGGCATACGCTCCATTGGGTCCATCCCATCTGGTAAGCCTTAGACTTATAAGGTTGTGGATAATCTGCAGACAACATATATTTTTACCCGATTAATTTTGGAACACTTGGATTTATATGTATCACTGTACCGGACTCTTTCTTTAACGTGCACCAATATCACTATTGTGTCCACCCACTCCACAGATGGTGTATCTGGACTTTATTTGTTGTTTTGCTTTCAACCAATTAATTTTTTTGTTCAATTTTTGATATCACATGCCGATCATTGTGTACCGGCCTTCAAGCATATTGGTTGCATATACTAGTATGCTAGTTTCCATTCAGTAATTGTTACCACTGTGATATGCATTGCATTGCTAATATTTGCTTTTTCACTGAGGTTTTTATGTATATATATTTCACGATTATATTTTCAATTTGAGCGCCGCACTTTCCCCAATACCAACTTAGTTTAACATACAGTATATCTGTTGTGCAGGCAGCTACCTTTTGCTCTATTGGCCGCGCAGGTTTTACCTTGTCGTTTTTACTAACTACACAGTTAAATTAACTTTGGATTCAGCTCCGGGACATTGCGGGAGTCAGTTTACGTGTTCATAAATGCTTTAATCTTTCACCACCCAATGGCTAGGTGGGAACACAATTCTGCATGCAGATATACCACAATAAACACACAGATACTGGAAACATTACCTTTACCTGCTAATGGATCCTTCAGGGTAATAAAGAATACTGAAACATGTATATACTTAAACAATTACCGTTTACTGTATTTAAAAGTGATTAAAGCATGAATCAGACTCACCTTTGATCCCTCGGTGGCGGGAAGAACAGAGACGTTTGACACACTGGCTGTGGTCTGTCCACGACCACCTGGGGCCAATAAAAGCTCACTGATTATTGGGACCAACACTGACTTGGTCAGGAGACTGTTGACCCCGCTAGTTGAGGAACAAGGTACCCTGTCAAGAAGGGTCCACCCCTTATTGCAGAGAGTTTATCAGCGCCTAGTGATGGAGAAGAAGGCCCCAACAGAAGTAGTTGGGGGAGTACGGAAGCTGGATAAAACCAAAAAACGACTGCAACCAGGTGAGGTGACCAGTTTGAAGGCGACTGTTAAACTCACTTGGAAGCAGCCGGGTCCCTTCATCATCCTCGAACCTGGCCCTCGAGAAAAAGAGAAGGGAATAGAGGTGATTCCTCTGAAGGCCCTAGAACAAAGTCGAGGGAAGGTATCAGTGAGTGTCAGAAACACTTCCGTTACCACGGTCGAGGTATCAGCCAGAATGCTGCTGCACCAAGCCACCCCAGTGGGTCCCTCTGAAGTGAAGAAATCAGGGGATAAAGTGGACATGATAGAGAAGCTCTGTTCTGAGGATGAAATATGAAAAAGAGAGCCAGGGCTCAACTTGCTTGATGGAAGAAGATCTTCTCAAAGGATGAGTTGGATGTGGGGTGTGCGAAGAGTGCCACCCACAAGATCCGCTTGCAAGAAGTGTGAGGGGGTTAGCTCGGCAGCGGGTGTGTGTGACCCCCGGGATGGGCTCCCCACACAAAAACAGGCCCAGCAAACGGAGGTTGTGGTTTTCAAAATCAAAAAGGTGCGGTTTATTTTCTATTTACAGTGACAAAACACAGCAAAGCAAAAGAAACATAAATAAAATAAATCCTGGTCAACTTGACCTCTGACTAAACATACAGGTTTCCTAACTAACAACTGGGATCAGCCTAGTGCTGTCCTAGTCCCTAAGTCCCTGGTTTTAAATGTCCAAGCAAATAGCCACACAGGCTTTGTCTCACCGCACAGGGGTTCACTCTCCCTAGACAGTCCACACAGGTCTGGGTCCAGGCATGAGCTAACATCTAATGAAGCTGGGAGTTCTTATAGAGGCCTAAATGAGCTGACAAGCTTCAGCTGGTCTCATCAACTCCCTGTCTGTACGACGCCCCACACTCTCCCTAGAGGTATGAGTCATCCATGAGCCCACTAGCCTTATACAACTCTCCACCTAGTTGTATAAGTCGGCGTAAAGCCTGAATCTGGGCAAAATATATCTACCCCCCTGGATGCAACCAGGTGACTTTACCTTCCTGCTGTCACATACCCCCCCTCTTGTTTTAACCTCAGGGTTGGAACACCAGCAATCAGGCATTCATGTACTCGAGACAAAGCATCCACATTCCCCATTTGAACGCCAGGGCGATGCTTTACTGTGAAGTTGAATTCCTGGAGGGCCAGGAACCACCTATTCACTCTTCTATTTGTTTCCTTGTTTTGAGCCATCCACTTTAACGGAGCGTGATCCGTAACCATGTCAAAGTGCCTACCTAGCAGGTAGTACCGAAGGGAATCTAGAGCCCACTTCACCGCGAAACACTCCTTTTCAACGGTGGCGTAATTTACCTCATGGGACTTCAACTTCCTGCTGAGGTAAATGACTGGGTGCTCTTCCCCGTTCCAGACCTGGGACAATACTGCTCCTAACCCCACATCTGACGCATCACTTTGTACGACAAAGTCTTTAGAGAAGTCGGGTGAGTACAACACTGGCTGGCTACATAAGGCTTGTTTCAAGAATTGGAATGCTGCCTCAGCCTCGGGGGTCCATTTAATCATGACCGACCCTTTCCCCTTCGTCAGGTTGGTTAGGGGCACAGCCTTAGAAGCAAAGTGGGGAATGAATCGCCGATAATACCCAGCGATTCCCAGAAAGGCTCGTACCTGCTTCTTGCTGTTGGGACGTGGCCAACTCTGGATGGCCTCGACTTTGTTGAGTTGGGGTTTTATTACTCCCCTCCCAATGGTGTACCCAAGATATTTGGCCTCCTCCTGCCCAATGGTACACTTCTTGGGGTTAGCCGTAAACCCCGCTTCCCGAACAGAGTCCAGGACTGCTTGCACTTTTGGCAGATGTGAGGCCCAATCTGTGCTATGGACAATTACGTCATCCAGGTAAGCCGCAGCATACTTCCGATGGGGCCTCAGCATCTGGTCCATTTTCCGCTGGAATGTGGCCGGCGCATTCTGTAACCCGAACGGCATTCTTTTATATTGGAACGCCCCGTCTGGGGTTACAAATGCGGTTTTCTCTTTGGCCGACTTGGCCAGGGGGATTTGCCAATACCCTTTTGTGAGGTCAAGAGTCGTCATGTATCGGGCTGTTCCCAGCCGGTCGATCAACTCATCTATACGTGGCATGGGGTAGGTGTCAAATTTTGTAACTTTGTTCAACTGACGAAAATCGTTACAAAATCGCCAGCTCCCATCCGGTTTAGGCACCAACACAATGGGACTAGACCAATCACTTTGGGACTCCTCTATCACCCCTAAGTTCAGCATTTTCTGTACTTCCTCCCGTATTGCCTCCCGTCGGGCCTCTGGGATCCGATAGGGTTTTAACTTCACCCTTTCACCGGGCGGGGTAATGATGTCATGCTCTACCCCAGATGTTTGTCCCGGCAGCTCAGAGAATACCTCCTTGTTGCGAAGCACAAACTCCTTAACCTCCTGTTGTTGGGGTTGTGACAAGGTGGCTGCTATTCCAACCTCAGGAATCACGCAACCAGTTTGAGCTGGTGACCAAGTGTCTGCGACTAGGGACTCTCTATCCCTCCAGGCTTTCAACAGATTAACGTGATAGATCTGTTCGGGCTTTCGCCTTCCTGGTTGTCTGACCTTGTAATTCACTTCGCTCACTTTTTCCATTATCTCATAGGGGCCTTGCCATTTGGCAAGGAATTTACTTTCAACCGTAGGGACAAGTACCAGTATCCTATCCCCCGGGGAAAAGGTACGGGTCTTGGCTCCACGGTTGTACACTCTCTGCTGTGCTAACTGCGCTTGGGCCAAATGTTCCTTCACGATGGGCATTACCTGTGCAATTCGGTCTTGCATCAGGGCGACATGCTCAATCACACTCCTGTGGGGAGAACTCTCACTTTCCCAAGTTTCCTTGGCAATATCCAACAGCCCTCTTGGGTGTCTCCCATACAGTAACTCAAAGGGGGAGAATCCCGTAGAGGATTGGGGCACCTCCCTAATAGTAAACATCAGATAAGGAAGTAGACAGTCCCAATCCTTTCCATCTCTATCCACCACTTTCTTCAACATTTGTTTTAGGGTTTTGTTGAATCTTTCAACCAGCCCATCGGTTTGGGGGTGATACACAGATGTACGTAATTGCGTCACTTTGAACAATTTACACAGCTCCTTCATAACCCGGGACATAAAGGGTGTACCTTGGTCCGTAAGCAGTTCTTTACAAATACCCACCCGGCTAAACACAAGAGATAGCTCTTTGGCTATGGTTTTGGCCGAGGTATTTCGGAGAGGGATCGCTTCTGGATAACGGGTGGCATAGTCCATTATAACTAATATGTACTGATGCCCCCTAGCGGACTTGATTATAGGCCCTACCAAATCCATGGCGATCCTCTCAAATGGGACCTCAATGATGGGTAGAGGGACCAGCGGGCTACGGAAATGTGGCATCGGGGCCGACCTCTGACACACAGGGCAGGAGGAACAATAATTTTCTATGTCCTTCATCACCCCCGGCCAATAGAATCTCTGTAATACCCTCTCTCGGGTTTTCTCTGTCCCCAGATGACCTCCAAGAATGTGCCCATGGGCCAACTCCAACACCAACTTCCTGTAAGGTTTGGGCACCACAAGCTGCTCAACGGTTTCTTCTGCCCTTTTTGCCACCCGATACAGTAGGTCCTTCTCTACGCTGAAGTATGGGTAAGTGCAGGTATTATCTGGGTTCACTAACTCGCCATCTATTTTCACTACGTTTTCCCGTGCCTTTATTAGGGCGGGGTCTTTCAACTGTTCTGTGGCAAAGTTTTCCCTGTGAACCTCAAGATCAGAAAACTCCACAGACGGTAGGTTTTCGTCTGAGGAGGTGGGCTCCTCTCCAGTTTCTTGAGTCTCCCCTGCCAATACTGATAAGGGAAATTCCGGAGAGTCCTCACCACTCTCAGGGGAGTTCTGGCTATCACATTCCTGGTACATAGGGGCACCAGTGGGGGGCTCAGGATCATCCCACAGTTCCCAGAACTTCGGAAAATCCCTTCCCACAATGGCGTCATGCGGTAACTGAGATACTAAGCCCACTGGATGAGAGAGGGTACCTTTGGGGGTCTCGAAACACACTGTAGTCACTGGATACTCTCGGGTGTCCCCATGCACACAAATAACAGCTACCTTGCTATTCCCAAAGACCTCTGTTTTAACTAACTCAGCCTTTATCAGGGTCACAAGGCTACCTGAATCCAGCAATACCACAACATTTCTACCATTAACACACATTTTGCATAAATGTTTCTCAGTTCCTCGAATGGCAGTGCATGCGACTGTCGCACACAGCGACTGACGTCTGCCCGTCAGAAAGTCACACTGCATGGGTTCCTCCACAACCGGGCAATTGGCTGCAATATGTCCCGCTTGCCGGCAGCGGTAGCAAACGATCCTTCTTGCCGCCTCTTGAGCCGCTGATTTCCCAGGCTGTTCTCGCCAAACTTGGGGTAGAGCTCCCACCCTCTCACTCTCTCCACCCTCACCCCTTGGAATCCTCTTATCCGCCCCTGGGGATGGTCTGGTCTTAGGGTGGAAAGTCCGAGTGTCTCTGGAAGAGGCCGTCAGGTTCTCTGTAGCCAAGTATTTCTCCACACGATCCACAAGACCATCGGCCGTCTCTGGGTCTCCATGGCTTACCCACTTTTGGATGGCAGTAGGAAGAGCTCTCAAAAACCGATCCATTACAACACGTTCCACAATCTTTGGTGCGGACAAAGTCTCTGGCTGTAGCCACTTTCTGCTCAGGTGAATGAGATCATACATTTGAGACCTGGGGGGTTTTCCAAGCTGGAAAGTCCAGTTATGCACACGCTGAGCCCGGACAGCCTGGGTGACACCCAGCCTTGCCAAAATTTCAGCTTTTAGCATCACATAGTCTTTTGCTTGGTTAGGCTCTAGGTCATAGTAAGCTTTCTGCGATTCACCAGTTAACAGAGGAGCCACCAGTCCAGCCCACTGCTCCTCAGGCCACTTTTCTCTTTCAGCGGTCCTTTCAAATGTGGTCAAAAATACCTCTGGATCATCCTCTCCAGTCATTTTTGTCAATAAACGACTCACCCCAAAGGACGCGGTATTAGTGGGACGGCTTTCCTCACTGGTCTGCGGACGTTGCTGCATTACTGCTTCCATCTGTTGTTGTAGTCTCTGCTCTTGCTTCTGCAACAGGTCTATGAAGCGGGCCTCAGATTGCTGCTGGGCTTGTTGCTGAGCCTCCAGACTCTGTTGCAAAGTTGCGTTTGTCTGCTGCTGGGCTGCAAGGCTCTGTTGATGAGCTTGCTGCTGGGCTGCGAAGTTCTGTTGTTGAGCTGCAAGGCTCTTTTGCAAACCTGCATTTGTCTGCTGTTGATTGGCATTTGCTAGAGCCAGCTGCTTCAGTATCTCCTCCATGCTGGCTTAAAAAAAAACTGCCCGCATTCTCCACCAACTGTGAGGGGGTTAGCTCAGCAGCGGGTGTGTGTGACCCCCGGGATGGGCTCCCCACACAAAAACAGGCCCAGCAAACGGAGGTTGTGGTTTTCAAAATCAAAAAGGTGCGGTTTATTTTCTATTTACAGTGACAAAACACAGCAAAGCAAAAGAAACATAAATAAAATAAATCCTGGTCAACTTGACCTCTGACTAAACATACAGGTTTCCTAACTAACAACTGGGATCAGCCTAGTGCTGTCCTAGTCCCTAAGTCCCTGGTTTTAAATGTCCAAGCAAATAGCCACACAGGCTTTGTCTCACCGCACAGGGGTTCACTCTCCCTAGACAGTCCACACAGGTCTGGGTCCAGGCATGAGCTAACATCTAATGAAGCTGGGAGTTCTTATAGAGGCCTAAATGAGCTGACAAGCTTCAGCTGGTCTCATCAACTCCCTGTCTGTACGACGCCCCACACTCTCCCTAGAGGTATGAGTCATCCATGAGCCCACTAGCCTTATACAACTCTCCACCTAGTTGTATAAGTCGGCGTAAAGCCTGAATCTGGGCGAAATATATCTACCCCCCTGGATGCAACCAGGTGACTTTACCTTCCTGCTGTCACAGAAGATAAACCGTTCAGAGAGAGCGTCCGACGGGTTCCTCTTGGAGACTTGGAGGACCTGCACAAGCAATTGGCTGAGCTGAAAAGGACAGGCATAATCCAAGAATCTCGAAGTCCCTATGCCTCTCCAATAGTGTTGGTCCGCAAGAAGAATGGTTCCTTGAGGCTGTGTATAGATTACCCCACACTGAATGGAAGAACTATACCAGATCAGTACACTAGTTCCTGGTTAGAGGATGCATTACAGAGCCTGTCTGGAGCCAAGTGATTTAGTGTGATGGACCTCAAGAGTTCCTATGCACCCTGAAGACCAAGAGAAGACAGCCTTCATTACCCCGGTGGGGTTCTTCGAGTTCAACCGGATGCCTCAAGGGTTGTCAGGAGCCCCTGCCAACTTTCAAAGACTGATGGAAAGAACGGTGGGGGACATGAACTTAATAGAGGTGCTGGTGCTGGTGTACTTGGATGACGTCATCGTGTTTGGGAAGACTCTAGAGGAACACGAAGAGAGACTGGAAAAAGTCCTGAAAAGGCTTCATGAAGAAGGCCTGAAGCTTTCTCCCGAAAAATGTCGGTTCTACCAGTCCTCCGTTCATTACTTGGGCCGTATTGTTTCTGCAGAAGGGGTAGCCACAGATCCGGAGAAGCTGGACGCTGTCACTTCCTGGCCGAGGCCTACAAATGTGATCGAGCTCCGGTCGTTCTTAGGATTCTGCTGTGGTTAAGACGGACAATAATCCACTCACCTATCTTCTGACCACCGCCAAGCTGGACGCCACAGGACATAGATGGCTGGCTGCCATTTCAAGCTTCATTTTCAGCCTTAAGTACAGACCAGGGGTTGGGAATAGAGATGCGGATGCCCTATTTAAAAGATCCCACACTTCCATTGACTCCACCGAAGAGTGGGCCCAGTTGACCCCAGAAGGAGTACAGGCCCTATACCAGGGGACAAAACTCCAAGCTAAAGGGGGATCGAGGGCCGAAGGAATTGGGGTCTCATCTGCCGGAGTGCCCAGATGTTATTGCAATGTGACCCAAGTCGAAGAAGATGGTTTGCCAAAGCTGTCCAAACAAGACTTAAGGCGGGACCAACTAGAAGACCCACTGGGGAAGTTGCTATTGAAAGCCATGGAGAACAAACACCCTGAGTTGCTCCTTACTAACTCCTCCAGAGAGGCCCGTTTGGCACATAAGGAGTGGGATCGGCTGCGGATATGTCAGGGAGTGGTCTACCGAAGGGGCCCCTCTGATGATCTGGAAGAGAAGTGGCAGCTGTTCCTACCCACCAAACGGTTCTAACGGCTCTTCATGATAACCATGGCCACCTAGGACCAGAGAGGACTTTCCGCCTTGTGAGGGACAGGTTCTACTGGCCCTGCATGCGGGCTGAAGTGGAGGGGTATTGCCATTCTTGTGTTAGATGTATACAGAGTGTGACAGCAGGAAGGTAAAGTCACCTGGTTGCATCCAGGGGGGTAGATATATTTCGCCCAGATTCAGGCTTTACGCCGACTTATACAACTAGGTGGAGAGTTGTATAAGCCCAGCTGAGGCTAGTGGGCTCATGGATGACTCATACCTCTAGGGAGAGTGTGGGGCGTCGTGCAGACAGGGAGTTGATGAGACCAGCTGAAGCTTGTCAGCTCATTTAGGCCTCTATAAGAACTCCCAGATTCATTAGGTGTTTGCTCATGCCTGGAACCAGACCTGTGTGGACTGTCTAGGGAGAGTGAACCCCTGTGCGGTGAGACAAAGCCTGTGTGGCTATTTGCTTGGACATTTAAAACCAGGGACTTAGGGACTAGGACAGCACTAGGCTGATCCCAGTTGTTAGTTAGGAAACCTGTATGTTTACTCAGAGGTGAAGTTGACCAGGATTTATTTTATTTATGTTTCTTTTGCTTTGCTGTGTTTTGTCACTGTAAATAGAAAATAAACCGCACCTTTTTGATTTTGAAAACCACAACCTCCGTTTGCTGGGCCTGTTTTTGTGTGGGGAGCCCATCCTGGGGGTCACACACACCCGCTGCCGAGCTAACCCCCTCACAGTTGGTGGAGAACCAGTGGCAGTTTTTTTTTAAGCCAGCATGGAGGAGATACTGAAACAGCTGGCTCTAGCAAATGCCAATCAACAGCAGACAAATGCAGGTTTGCAAAGGAGCCTTGCAGCCCAGCAGCAAGCTCATCAACAGAGCCTTGCAGCCCAGCAGCAAGCTCACCAACAGAGTCTGGAAGCTCAGCAACAAGCCCAGCAGCAATCTGAGGCCCGCTTCATAGACCTGTTACAGAAGCAAGAGCAGAGACTACAACAAATGGAAGCAGTAATGCAGCAACGTCCGCAGACCAGTGAGGAAAGCCGTCCCACTAATACCGCGTCCTTTGGGGTGAGTCGTTTATTGACAAAAATGACTGGAGAGGATGATCCAGAGGTATTTTTGAAAATAAACCGCACCTTTTTGATTTTGAAAACCACAACCTCCGTTTGCTGGGCCTGTTTTTGTGTGGGGAGCCCATCCCGGGGGTCACACACACCCGCTGCCGAGCTAACCCCCTCACAGTTGGTGGAGAATGCGGGCAGTTTTTTTTTAAGCCAGCATGGAGGAGATACTGAAGCAGCTGGCTCTAGCAAATGCCAATCAACAGCAGACAAATGCAGGTTTGCAAAAGAGCCTTGCAGCTCAACAACAGAACTTCGCAGCCCAGCAGCAAGCTCATCAACAGAGCCTTGCAGCCCAGCAGCAGACAAACGCAACTTTGCAACAGAGTCTGGAGGCTCAGCAACAAGCCCAGCAGCAATCTGAGGCCCGCTTCATAGACCTGTTGCAGAAGCAAGAGCAGAGACTACAACAACAGATGGAAGCAGTAATGCAGCAACGTCCGCAGACCAGTGAGGAAAGCCGTCCCACTAATACCGCGTCCTTTGGGGTGAGTCGTTTATTGACAAAAATGACTGGAGAGGATGATCCAGAGGTATTTTTGACCACATTTGAAAGGACCGCTGAAAGAGAAAAGTGGCCTGAGGAGCAGTGGGCTGGACTGGTGGCTCCTCTGTTAACTGGTGAATCGCAGAAAGCTTACTATGACCTAGAGCCTAACCAAGCAAAAGACTATGTGATGCTAAAAGCTGAAATTTTGGCAAGGCTGGGTGTCACCCAGGCTGTCCGGGCTCAGCGTGTGCATAACTGGACTTTCCAGCTTGGAAAACCCCCCAGGTCTCAAATGTATGATCTCATTCACCTGAGCAGAAAGTGGCTACAGCCAGAGACTTTGTCCGCACCAAAGATTGTGGAACGTGTTGTAATGGATCGGTTTTTGAGAGCTCTTCCTACTGCCATCCAAAAGTGGGTAAGCCATGGAGACCCAGAGATGGCCGATGGTCTTGTGGATCGTGTGGAGAAATACTTGGCTACAGAGAACCTGACGGCCTCTTCCAGAGACACTCGGACTTTCCACCCTAAGACCAGACCATCCCCAGGGGCGGATAAGAGGATTCCAAGGGGTGAGGGTGGAGAGAGTGAGAGGGTGGGAGCTCTACCCCAAGTTTGGCGAGAACAGCCTGGGAAATCAGCGGCTCAAGAGGCGGCAAGAAGGATCGTTTGCTACCGCTGCCGGCAAGCGGGACATATTGCAGCCAATTGCCCGGTTATGGAGGAACCCATGCAGTGTGACTTTCTGACGGGCAGACGTCAGTCGCTGTGTGCGACAGTCGCATGCACTGCCATTCGAGGAACTGAGAAACATTTATGCAAAATGTGTGTTAATGGTAGAAATGTTGTGGTATTGCTGGATTCAGGTAGCCTTGTGACCCTGATAAAGGCTGAGTTAGTTAAAACAGAGGTCTTTGGGAATAGCAAGGTAGCTGTTATTTGTGTGCATGGGGACACCCGAGAGTATCCAGTGACTACAGTGTGTTTCGAGACCCCCAAAGGTACCCTCTCTCATCCAGTGGGCTTAGTATCTCAGTTACCGCATGACGCCATTGTGGGAAGGGATTTTCCGAAGTTCTGGGAACTGTGGGATGATCCTGAGCCCCCCACTGGTGCCCCTATGTACCAGGAATGTGATAGCCAGAACTCCCCTGAGAGTGGTGAGGACTCTCCGGAATTTCCCTTATCAGTATTGGCAGGGGAGACTCAAGAAACTGGAGAGGAGCCCACCTCCTCAGACGAAAACCTACCGTCTGTGGAGTTTTCTGATCTTGAGGTTCACAGGGAAAACTTTGCCACAGAACAGTTGAAAGACCCCGCCCTAATAAAGGCACGGGAAAACGTAGTGAAAATAGATGGCGAGTTAGTGAACCCAGATAATACCTGCACTTACCCATACTTCAGCGTAGAGAAGGACCTACTGTATCGGGTGACAAAAAGGGCAGAAGAAACCGTTGAGCAGCTTGTGGTGCCCAAACCTTACAGGAAGTTGGTGTTGGAGTTGGCCCATGGGCACATTCTTGGAGGTCATCTGGGGACAGAGAAAACCCGAGAGAGGGTATTACAGAGATTCTATTGGCCGGGGGTGATGAAGGACATAGAAAATTATTGTTCCTCCTGCCCTGTGTGTCAGAGGTCGGCCCCGATGCCACATTTCCGTAGCCCGCTGGTCCCTCTACCCATCATTGAGGTCCCGTTTGAGAGGATCGCCATGGATTTGGTAGGGCCTATAATCAAGTCCGCTAGGGGGCACCAGTACATATTAGTTATAATGGACTATGCCACCCGTTATCCAGAAGCGATCCCTCTCCGAAATACCTCGGCCAAAACCATAGCCAAAGAGCTATCTCTTGTGTTTAGCCGGGTGGGTATTTGTAAAGAACTGCTTACGGACCAAGGTACACCCTTTATGTCCCGGGTTATGAAGGAGCTGTGTAAATTGTTCAAAGTGACGCAATTACGTACATCTGTGTATCACCCCCAAACCGATGGGCTGGTTGAAAGATTCAACAAAACCCTAAAACAAATGTTGAAGAAAGTGGTGGATAGAGATGGAAAGGATTGGGACTGTCTACTTCCTTATCTGATGTTTGCTATTAGGGAGGTGCCCCAATCCTCTACGGGATTCTCCCCCTTTGAGTTACTGTATGGGAGACACCCAAGAGGGCTGTTGGATATTGCCAAGGAAACTTGGGAAAGTGAGAGTTCTCCCCACAGGAGTGTGATTGAGCATGTCGCCCTGATGCAAGACCGAATTGCACAGGTAATGCCCATCGTGAAGGAACATTTGGCCCAAGCGCAGTTAGCACAGCAGAGAGTGTACAACCGTGGAGCCAAGACCCGTACCTTTTCCCCGGGGGATAGGATACTGGTACTTGTCCCTACGGTTGAAAGTAAATTCCTTGCCAAATGGCAAGGCCCCTATGAGATAATGGAAAAAGTGAGCGAAGTGAATTACAAGGTCAGACAACCAGGAAGGCGAAAGCCCGAACAGATCTATCACGTTAATCTGTTGAAAGCCTGGAGGGATAGAGAGTCCCTAGTCGCAGACACTTGGTCACCAGCTCAAACTGGTTGCGTGATTCCTGAGGTTGGAATAGCAGCCACCTTGTCACAACCCCAACAACAGGAGGTTAAGGAGTTTGTGCTTCGCAACAAGGAGGTATTCTCTGAGCTGCCGGGACAAACATCTGGGGTAGAGCATGACATCATTACCCCGCCCGGTGAAAGGGTGAAGTTAAAACCCTATCGGATCCCAGAGGCCCGACGGGAGGCAATACGGGAGGAAGTACAGAAAATGCTGAACTTAGGGGTGATAGAGGAGTCCCAAAGTGATTGGTCTAGTCCCATTGTGTTGGTGCCTAAACCGGATGGGAGCTGGCGATTTTGTAACGATTTTCGTCAGTTGAACAAAGTTACAAAATTTGACACCTACCCCATGCCACGTATAGATGAGTTGATCGACCGGCTGGGAACAGCCCGATACATGACGACTCTTGACCTCACAAAAGGGTATTGGCAAATCCCCCTGGCCAAGTCGGCCAAAGAGAAAACCGCATTTGTAACCCCAGACGGGGCGTTCCAATATAAAAGAATGCCGTTCGGGTTACAGAATGCGCCGGCCACATTCCAGCGGAAAATGGACCAGATGCTGAGGCCCCATCGGAAGTATGCTGCGGCTTACCTGGATGACGTAATTGTCCATAGCACAGATTGGGCCTCACATCTGCCAAAAGTGCAAGCAGTCCTGGACTCTGTTCGGGAAGCGGGGTTTACGGCTAACCCCAAGAAGTGTACCATTGGGCAGGAGGAGGCCAAATATCTTGGGTACACCATTGGGAGGGGAGTAATAAAACCCCAACTCAACAAAGTCGAGGCCATCCAGAGTTGGCCACGTCCCAACAGCAAGAAGCAGGTACGAGCCTTTCTGGGAATCGCTGGGTATTATCGGTGATTCATTCCCCACTTTGCTTCTAAGGCTGTGCCCCTAACCAACCTGACGAAGGGGAAAGGGTCGGTCATGATTAAATGGACCCCCGAGGCTGAGGCAGCATTCCAATTCTTGAAACAAGCCTTATGTAGCCAGCCAGTGTTGTACTCACCCGACTTCTCTAAAGACTTTGTCGTACAAAGTGATGCGTCAGATGTGGGGTTAGGAGCAGTATTGTCCCAGGTCTGGAACGGGGAAGAGCACCCAGTCATTTACCTCAGCAGGAAGTTGAAGTCCCATGAGGTAAATTACGCCACCGTTGAAAAGGAGTGTTTAGCGGTGAAGTGGGCTCTAGATTCCCTTCGGTACTACCTGCTAGGTAGGCACTTTGACATGGTTACGGATCACGCTCCGTTAAAGTGGATGGCTCAAAACAAGGAAACAAATAGAAGAGTGAATAGGTGGTTCCTGGCCCTCCAGGAATTCAACTTCACAGTAAAGCATCGCCCTGGCGTTCAAATGGGGAATGTGGATGCTTTGTCTCGAGTACATGAATGCCTGATTGCTGGTGTTCCAACCCCGAGGTTAAAACAAGAGGGGGGGGGGGGTATGTGACAGCAGGAAGGTAAAGTCACCTGGTTGCATCCAGGGGGGTAGATATATTTCGCCCAGATTCAGGCTTTACGCCGACTTATACAACTAGGTGGAGAGTTGTATAAGCCCAGCTGAGGCTAGTGGGCTCATGGATGACTCATACCTCTAGGGAGAGTGTGGGGCGTCGTGCAGACAGGGAGTTGATGAGACCAGCTGAAGCTTGTCAGCTCATTTAGGCCTCTATAAGAACTCCCAGATTCATTAGGTGTTTGCTCATGCCTGGAACCAGACCTGTGTGGACTGTCTAGGGAGAGTGAACCCCTGTGCGGTGAGACAAAGCCTGTGTGGCTATTTGCTTGGACATTTAAAACCAGGGACTTAGGGACTAGGACAGCACTAGGCTGATCCCAGTTGTTAGTTAGGAAACCTGTATGTTTACTCAGAGGTCAAGTTGACCAGGATTTATTTTATTTATGTTTCTTTTGCTTTGCTGTGTTTTGTCACTGTAAATAGAAAATAAACCGCACCTTTTTGATTTTGAAAACCACAACCTCCGTTTGCTGGGCCTGTTTTTGTGTGGGGAGCCCATCCCGGGGGTCACACACACCCGCTGCCGAGCTAACCCCCTCACAAGAGGAAGACTTTGCCACGCCAGGCAGCCCCAATGGGCCATATACAGAGTCAAGGACCCATGGAACTGGTGTGCATTGATTTCTTGTGTCTAGAGCCTGACCTGAATGGAAAAGGGAATGTCCTAGTAGTGACAGATTACTTCACTAGATATGCGCAAGCATTCCCTACCAAGGACCAGAAGGCCTCCACAGTAGCCAAAGTGTTGGTGGAAACATTCTTTGTCCATTATGATCTACCCCAACGTCTACATTCAGACCAAGGAAGAGACTTCGAAAGCAGACTGCTAAAAAAAGTTATTGCATCTGTTGTGTATCAAGAAGACCAGGACCACCCTATACCATCCACAAGTAGATGCTCAGCCTGAACGGTTCAATCGTACCCTTTTGGATATGCTGGGAACGTTGAACTCGGAGAAGAAACAGCATTGGAGTAAGCATGTGGCGGCCATAGTACATGCCTACAATAGTACCACCAGCGATGCCACCCGATACTCCCCATATCGGCTAAAGTTTGGGAGAGAAGCTCGGCTACCGGTGGACTGGACCTGGCCTTTGGCACATCCTTGGATCATACCTCAGCAACTTCCCTCAAGGGGTATGTGGATAGACTAAGAAAGAGTCTGAAGATGGCATATGAGCAGGCCCAAGCCTCATCCGACCAAAGGGGATTGAGGAATAAAAAGAACTTTGATCTTAAGGTTAAGATACAGGATCTACAGCCTGGAGATACTGCTAAGAAATTTGGGGGTCCCTGGAAAGCATAAACTAGCCAACCGGTGAAAGTCACAACCGTATGTCATTTGTAAACAGTTACCTGGTCTCCCGGTGTATCAGATAAAACCAGAAGGAAGTGTGGGCCCACTGAAGACTTGGCATAGGAACCACCTATTTACCCCTTTCTGAAGCAGTTCGCTTGCCTTCCACATCAGATTCGCCAGAACCCTCTTCCACCTCCCAAGTATCCAGGCCAGTTACCAGGTCCCAATCAACACTTACTGATATAGAGGACAAAGACTCTGAGGGAGAGGACTCTGAGGAGGAAGAAATGGAATCTGATTGGTTATGGCCCTCACAAGTGCCAGAATCAATAGTCACCTCGCTGTCCCCTCCTGAAGTAATCAATAGTGGAATTCTCAGCCCAGAGGCTCTTGAGTTTGTACCCTCTAACAAACCCCTGGAGGAAACTGAGGAAAACCGAGACTCATTATCAATGGAGGACCCCGAAGAGGTCCCACCCCTTTCTGAAGGAGAGTCAGATCCCTCTTGCATCACAGAGCCTAACATGCATGGATCAGAACAAGGAGTCCCTGGAGAATCCACAGAGTCAGCGGGTTCCAAAGCTCCGGAGGTTGTAACGCCGAAGGAACAAAGAACCAGGAGAGTCATTCACCCTCCAAAGAGACTAACGTATAAACAGATGGGTGATTGCTCCGAAGAAGCAGTTCCTACTTCAAGGAGAACCGTTGAGACGCCTGGTCCTTCCACTGTAAATTGGGTGGAAGGCAACCCTAGCTCACCCCCTGGCACAGGAGGTTGAGGAGGCCTGTAGACAGGATAATTTCTCTTCCAAAGTTTGGTGTGAGGTTCCCCTGTCAGTACTGTGTAGCCGCTTAGAGGCAAAAATGCAAAAGAGAGCAAGAACCCTTGATATCTTTGGGGACCAAAGACTTTAAGTGGGGGGAGTGTGTAGCGGGGTCTTACTGAAGTGGACTATTGCTATGAGTACATACCCCAAAACCCCCCTTTTTGGAGTTCCAGTTGTCATGTTATGAACTGTTATTGTAATGTTTAGTGATGTGGGTGGAACTTGAAGTACAGGGAGAAAGAGACTCTGTTGCCGTGGATACCTTGTGAACTACGGTACCCACAGGGCAGTGGGGGTTGTGAATGCATCACAACCCCCGCACTGCCTGTTGGGGGAGGCTACTTAAAGGAGAGGCGGGCCGCGCTCGCTCTCTCTGAACTCCGCGCTCAACTGAGGAGGAAGTGTGTGAGGCCTGCTGCCAGAGTGACTAGGCCCAAAGCCTGGGCCTACCACCTCGCGGAGGATCAACAGCCAGAGAGGAACCTCATCCAGCGTGACCAGACCGTGTCATCTTCGGGTTAGAGTTGTCCTGCCCACCGGCATCTACAGTTGCTGTGAGAAGAAGAATCAGACGGTGAATCGGGGAGAGGTCGGTGATCGAGGTACCGATCGCGGAGTGTGTCAGGCGGACTAGGCCTGATCGGGTGAACGGGCACCTGCCCAGAATCTACCACAGTCTGATAGGCCTGTGACTCTAGGAGGCCTACCTCCACCCTCAGTAGTGACATAACATACATTTTCGGGACACAGTGCAGCGGGTACTAACTGCGCAGTTACATTAACTTTGGATTCAGCCCCGGGACATTGCGGGAGTCAGTTTACGTGTTCATACATGTTGGATTACAGTTAACAAAGTGCACCAACGTTTTGCTAGCGAAGATTTTTCACCTTGGACGAACTTTTAGTATAACCTGTGTCAGGCCTGACAGGAATTACTTTTAAAGGACACGGGGTGGTATTGTCCGCTAGGGGGAGCTCGCTAGCTGAGACTTATTTACTGAAGAAAGTAGGAGATAGATTTTGTCAGTCTTGGTATTTAAACTTTATTACTGTCTCTTGCAGGGCCCTGCAGAGCCATTATGAAACAACAACGCTTGTGTAATTGATTTTATATGCTTTAATCACTTTTAAATACAGTAAACGGTAATTGTTTAAGTATATACCTGTTGCAGTATTCTTTATTACCCTGAAGGATCCATTAGCAGGTAAAGGTAATGTTTCCAGTATCTGTGTGTTTATTGTGGTATATCTGCCTGCAGAATTGTGTTCCCACATAGCCATTGGGTCCCACAATTCTTTTCAACACCAGCTGTGTCATAGGGCGGGGTCGAGCCAGTTAAGGGGTTGAACATCAGAGGGCAGGCCCAATCAATACCAGCAGCTCCTTCGGGGGTAGTGCTACATTTATATATATATACATATATATAATTCATAAAATATTAATATAAATAATAACTTATTTTTTATATTATAATTATTATTATCATCATTATTATTTAATTAACATATTAACCTCACAAAATTTATATGTACTGTTTCTGATAGAACATTTATGATTTTTTTATAAAATTTGTTAGCAGTTATTGTATTTGTCCACTCGGGGGCACTGTTGCATCAAAAAAAAAAAAATATTGTATGGTTTGAGAATATTACTGAAACTTTGTAATATAACAGACAAGTAGAAGATTCTTAAAGCGTATCCAATTCCAAAAATAATAACGTAATTTATTACGGCTTACCAGTTCAAAGAGATGTGGTGGCTGCATTCGTTTTCTTTTCTTTTTTTTTTTTTCCGGCTTTTTTTCTGTATTTTCACTTGGTGATCTGGCCAATTACACATAACAAAAGAGTCCCCCCCCCCTTTCTCTTTCTATAGCAATATATATATACACACACAATATCCTGTATATGCAGTATAATATATATATATATATATATATATATATATATATATATATATATTGTGAGGGAGTTAGCTCGGCAGCGGGTGTGGGTGACCCCCGGGATGGGCTCCCCACACAAAAACAGGCCCAGCAAACGGAGGTTGTGGTTTTCAAAATCAAAAAGGTGCGGTTTATTTTCTATTTACAGTGACAAAACACAGCAAAGCAAAAGAAACATAAACAAAATAAATCCTGGTCAACTTGACCTCTGACTAAACATACAGGTTTCCTAACTAACAACTGGGATCAGCCTAGTGCTGTCCTAGTCCCTAAGTCCCTGGTTTTAAATGTCCAAGCAAATAGCCACACAGGCTTTGTCTTACCGCACAGGGGTTCACTCTCCCTAGACAGTCCACACAGGTCTGGGTCCAGGCATGAGCAAACACCTAATGAATCTGGGAGTTTTTATAGAGGCCTTAAACGAACTGACAGGCTTCAGCTGGTCTCATCAACTCCCTGCCTGCACGACGCCCAGCCCTCTCCCTAGAGGTATGAGTCATCCATGAGCCCACTAGCCCCAGCTGGGCTTATACAACTCTCCACCTAGTTGTATAAGTCGGCGTAAAGCCTGAATCTGGGCGAAATATATCTACCCCCCTGGATGCAACCAGGTGACTTTACCTTCCTGCTGTCACATACCCCCCCCCCTCTTGTTTTAACCTCGGGGTTGGAACACCAGCAATCAGGCATTCATGTACTCGAGACAAAGCATCCACATTCCCCATTTGAACGCCAGGGCGATGCTTTACTGTGAAGTTGAATTCCTGGAGGGCCAGGAACCACCTATTCACTCTTCTATTTGTTTCCTTGTTTTGAGCCATCCACTTTAACGGAGCGTGATCCGTAACCATGTCAAAGTGCCTACCTAGCAGATAGTACCGAAGGGAATCTAGAGCCCACTTCACCGCTAAACACTCCTTTTCAACGGTGGCGTAATTTACCTCATGGGACTTCAACTTCCTGCTGAGGTAAATGACTGGGTGCTCTTCCCCGTTCCAGACCTGGGACAATACTGCTCCTAACCCCACATCTGACGCATCACTTTGTACGACAAAGTCTTTAGAGAAGTCGGGTGAGTACAACACTGGCTGGCTACATAAGGCTTGTTTCAAGAATTGGAATGCTGCCTCAGCCTCGGGGGTCCATTTAATCATGACCGACCCTTTCCCCTTCGTCAGGTTGGTTAGGGGCACAGCCTTAGAAGCAAAGTGGGGAATGAATCGCCGATAATACCCAGCGATTCCCAGAAAGGCTCGTACCTGCTTCTTGCTGTTGGGACGTGGCCAACTCTGGATGGCCTCGACTTTGTTGAGTTGGGGTTTTATTACTCCCCTCCCAATGGTGTACCCAAGATATTTGGCCTCTTCCTGCCCAATGGTACACTTCTTGGGGTTAGCCGTAAACCCCGCTTCCCGAACAGAGTCCAGGACTGCTTGCACTTTTGGCAGATGTGAGGCCCAATCTGTGCTATGGACAATTACGTCATCCAGGTAAGCCGCAGCATACTTCCGATGGGGCCTCAGCATCTGGTCCATTTTCCGCTGGAATGTGGCCGGCGCATTCTGTAACCCGAACGGCATTCTTTTATATTGGAACGCCCCGTCTGGGGTTACAAATGCGGTTTTCTCTTTGGCCGACTTGGCCAGGGGGATTTGCCAATACCCTTTTGTGAGGTCAAGAGTCGTCATGTATCGGGCTGTTCCCAGCCGGTCGATCAACTCATCTATACGTGGCATGGGGTAGGTGTCAAATTTTGTAACTTTGTTCAACTGACGAAAATCGTTACAAAATCGCCAGCTCCCTTCCGGTTTAGGCACCAACACAATGGGACTAGACCAATCACTTTGGGACTCCTCTATCACCCCTAAGTTCAGCATTTTCTGTACTTCCTCCCGTATTGCCTCCCGTCGGGCCTCTGGGATCCGATAGGGTTTTAACTTCACCCTTTCACCGGGCGGGGTAATGATGTCATGCTCTACCCCAGATGTTTGTCCCGGCAGCTCAGAGAATACCTCCTTGTTGCGAAGCACAAACTCCTTAACCTCCTGTTGTTGGGGTTGTGACAAGGTGGCTGCTATTCCAACCTCAGGAATCACGCAACCAGTTTGAGCTGGTGACCAAGTGTCTGCGACTAGGGACTCTCTATCCCTCCAGGCTTTCAACAGATTAACGTGATAGATCTGTTCGGGCTTTCGCCTTCCTGGTTGTCTGACCTTGTAATTCACTTCGCTCACTTTTTCCATTATCTCGTAGGGGCCTTGCCATTTGGCAAGGAATTTACTTTCAACCGTAGGGACAAGTACCAGTATCCTATCCCCCGGGGAAAAGGTACGGGTCTTGGCTCCACGGTTGTACACTCTCTGCTGTGCTAACTGCGCTTGGGCCAAATGTTCCTTCACGATGGGCATTACCTGTGCAATTTGGTCTTGCATCAGGGCGACATGCTCAATCACACTCCTGTGGGGAGAACTCTCACTTTCCCAGGTTTCCTTGGCAATATCCAACAGCCCTCTTGGGTGTCTCCCATACAGTAACTCAAAGGGGGAGAATCCCGTAGAGGATTGGGGCACCTCCCTAATAGCAAACATCAGATAAGGAAGTAGACAGTCCCAATCCTTTCCATCTCTATCCACCACTTTCTTCAACATTTGTTTTAGGGTTTTGTTGAATCTTTCAACCAGCCCATCGGTTTGGGGGTGATACACAGATGTACGTAATTGCGTCACTTTGAACAATTTACACAGCTCCTTCATAACCCGGGACATAAAGGGTGTACCTTGGTCCGTAAGCAGTTCTTTACAAATACCCACCCGGCTAAACACAAGAGATAGCTCTTTGGCTATGGTTTTGGCCGAGGTATTTCGGAGAGGGATCGCTTCTGGATAACGGGTGGCATAGTCCATTATAACTAATATGTACTGGTGCCCCCTAGCGGACTTGATTATAGGACCTACCAAATCCATGGCGATCCTCTCAAACGGGACCTCAATGATGGGTAGAGGGACCAGCGGGCTACGGAAATGTGGCATCGGGGCCGACCTCTGACACACAGGGCAGGAGGAACAATAATTTTCTATGTCCTTCATCACCCCCGGCCAATAGAATCTCTGTAATACCCTCTCTCGGGTTTTCTCTGTCCCCAGATGACCTCCAAGAATGTGCCCATGGGCCAACTCCAACACCAACTTCCTGTAAGGTTTGGGCACCACAAGCTGCTCAACGGTTTCTTCTGCCCTTTTTGCCACCCGATACAGTAGGTCCTTCTCTACGCTGAAGTATGGGTAAGTGCAGGTATTATCTGGGTTCACTAACTCGCCATCTATTTTCACTACGTTTTCCCGTGCCTTTATTAGGGCGGGGTCTTTCAACTGTTCTGTGGCAAAGTTTTCCCTGTGAACCTCAAGATCAGAAAACTCCACAGACGGTAGGTTTTCGTCTGAGGAGGTGGGCTCCTCTCCAGTTTCTTGAGTCTCCCCTGCCAATACTGATAAGGGAAATTCCGGAGAGTCCTCACCACTCTCAGGGGAGTTCTGGCTATCACATTCCTGGTACATAGGGGCACCAGTGGGGGGCTCAGGATCATCCCACAGTTCCCAGAACTTCGGAAAATCCCTTCCCACAATGGCGTCATGCGGTAACTGAGATACTAAGCCTACTGGATGAAAGAGGGTACCTTTGGGGGTCTCGAAACACACTGTAGTCACTGGATACTCTCGGGTGTCCCCATGCACACAAATAACAGCTACCTTGCTATTCCCAGAGACCTCTGTTTTAACTAACTCAGCCTTTATCAGGGTCACAAGGCTACCTGAATCCAGCAATACCACAACATTTCTACCATTAACACACATTTTGCATAAATGTTTCTCAGTTCCTCGAATGGCAGTGCATGCGACTGTCGCACACAGCGACTGACGTCTGCCCGTCAGAAAGTCACACTGCATGGGTTCCTCCACAACCGGGCAATTGGCTGCAATATGTCCCGCTTGCCGGCAGCGGTAGCAAACGATCCTTCTTGCCGCCTCTTGAGCCGCTGATTTCCCAGGCTGTTCTCGCCAAACTTGGGGTAGAGCTCCCACCCTCTCACTCTCTCCACCCTCACCCCTTGGAATCCTCTTATCCGCCCCTGGGGATGGTCTGGTCTTAGGGTGGAAAGTCCGAGTGTCTCTGGAAGAGGCCGTCAGGTTCTCTGTAGCCAAGTATTTCTCCACACGATCCACAAGACCATCGGCCGTCTCTGGGTCTCCATGGCTTACCCACTTTTGGATGGCAGTAGGAAGAGCTCTCAAAAACCGATCCATTACAACACGTTCCACA
The DNA here is from genome assembly GCA_029206835.1 of Rana muscosa. Classification (NCBI taxonomy): domain Eukaryota; kingdom Metazoa; phylum Chordata; class Amphibia; order Anura; family Ranidae; genus Rana; species Rana muscosa. Next base: position 324,599,438 of record CM055125.1, read on the forward strand.
ATCTTTGGTGCGGACAAAGTCTCTGGCTGTAGCCACTTTCTGCTCAGGTGAATGAGATCATACATTTGAGACCTGGGGGGTTTTCCAAGCTGGAAAGTCCAGTTATGCACACGCTGAGCCCGGACAGCCAGGGTGACACCCAGCCTTGCCAATATTTCAGCTTTTAGTATCACATAGTCTTTTGCTTGGTTAGGCTCTAGGTCATAGTAAGCTTTCTGCGATTCACCAGTTAACAGAGGAGCCACCAGTCCAGCCCACTGCTCCTCAGGCCACTTTTCTCTTTCAGCGGTCCTTTCAAATGTGGTCAAAAATACCTCTGGATCATCCTCTCCAGTCATTTTTGTCAATAAACGACTCACCCCAAAGGACGCGGTATTAGTGGGACGGCTTTCCTCACTGGTCTGCGGACGTTGCTGCATTACTGCTTCCATCTGTTGTTGTAGTCTCTGCTCTTGCTTCTGCAACAGGTCTATGAAGCGGGCCTCAGATTGCTGCTGGGCTTGTTGCTGAGCCTCCAGACTCTGTTGCAAAGTTGCGTTTGTCTGCTGCTGGGCTGCAAGGCTCTGTTGATGAGCTTGCTGCTGGGCTGCAAGGCTCTGTTGATGAGCTTGCTGCTGGGCTGCGAAGTTCTGTTGTTGAGCTGCAAGGCTCTGTTGATGAGCTGCAAGGCTCTTTTGCAAACCTGCATTTGTCTGCTGTTGATTGGCATTTGCTAGAGCCAGCTGTTTCAGTATCTCCTCCATGCTGGCTTAAAAAAAAACTGCCACTGGTTCTCCACCAACTGTGAGGGAGTTAGCTCGGCAGCGGGTGTGGGTGACCCCCGGGATGGGCTCCCCACACAAAAACAGGCCCAGCAAACGGAGGTTGTGGTTTTCAAAATCAAAAAGGTGCGGTTTATTTTCTATTTACAGTGACAAAACACAGCAAAGCAAAAGAAACATAAACAAAATAAATCCTGGTCAACTTGACCTCTGACTAAACATACAGGTTTCCTAACTAACAACTGGGATCAGCCTAGTGCTGTCCTAGTCCCTAAGTCCCTGGTTTTAAATGTCCAAGCAAATAGCCACACAGGCTTTGTCTCACCGGACAAGGGTTCACTCTCCCTAGACAGTCCACACAGGTCTGGGTCCAGGCATGAGCAAACACCTAATGAATCTGGGAGTTTTTATAGAGGCCTTAAACGAACTGACAGGCTTCAGCTGGTCTCATCAACTCCCTGCCTGCACGACGCCCAGCCCTCTCCCTAGAGGTATGAGTCATCCATGAGCCCACTAGCCCCAGCTGGGCTTATACAACTCTCCACCTAGTTGTATAAGTCGGCGTAAAGCCTGAATCTGGGCGAAATATATCTACCCCCCTGGATGCAACCAGGTGACTTTACCTTCCTGCTGTCACAATATATATATATATATTTTTTTAAATAAATCTATTTATTTTAGTACAGAGCTATGTATATGTATATGTATATGTATATATATATATATATATATATATATATATATATATAGTCTCTCTTCCACCTGCTTTACTTTATTCTACATTGATGCTGTATGTTCAGCTTAAGTGTAAGGGTGGCAATAAAGGGCGTTGTTATTTATATATATATATATATATATATATATATATATATATATATATATATATAAAAATAAAAAAAAATGCATAGCTGTTTATCCATACGTGTAACGTCCTTCTGTACGAATAGTGAAAATCGAATATCCTGTGCAGATCGAAAGCTTTTCATAAAAAAATAAAAAAATAAAAAAATAAAATAATGTGAACGGGGAAAAAACCATATAATGGCCACTAGATGGCATAGTAAATATGTATGCACCATCTAGTGCCCACAATATGAAATTCATTTTTATTTTTTTATTTAACCACTTCAACCCCGGGCTTTTTTTACCACCTCCATACCGGGCCTATTCTGGCACTTCTCTCCTACATGTACAAATCATCATTCTTTTGCTAGAAAATTACTCAGAACCCCTAAACATTATATATGTTTTTTTAGCGGACACCCTAGGGAATAAAATGACAGTCATTGCAACTTTTTTATCTTGAACGGTATTTGCGCAATAATTTTTCAAACGCCTTTTTTTGGAAAAAAAATGGTTTCATAAATTAAAAAATAACAAAACAGTAAAGTTAGCCCAATTTTTTGGGGAAATATGAAAGATGATGTTACGCAGAGTAAATAGATACCTAACATGTCACGCTTTAAAATTGCGCACACTCATGGAATGGCACCAAACTTCGGTACTTAAAAATCTCCATAGGCGACGCTTTAAATTATTTTACAGGTTACCAGGTTAGAGTTACAGAGGAGGTCTAGTGCTAGAATTGTTGCACGCGCTCTAACGCACGCGGCGATACCTCACATATGTGGTTTGAACGGCGTTTACATATGTGGGCGGGACTTACGTGTGCGTTCACTTCTGATCGTGAGCTACCGGGGACAGGGGCGTTTTAATTTTTTTTTTATTATTATTTTTTTTATTTTACTTCTTTTTTTTTATTTTTACACTTATTTTAATTTTTTTTTTTTTTTTATCACTTTTATACCTATTACAAGGAATGTAAACATCCCTTGTAATAGGAATGGTGTGTGACAGGTCCTCTTTATGGAGAGATGCGGGGTCAATAAGACCCCACATCTCTCCTCCAGGCTGGAAAGCATGAGATTGTGAAAAAAATGTCACTGATCTCATGTTTACTAGCCGCAATGGCAGCTTTGTTTACATCTAAAGGACCCGGGCGTGACGTCATCACATCGCGCCCGGGCCTCCGACGGTCATAGAGATGACTGGTGACCATCTGGTCACCAGTCATCTCTAGGCTCGTCATGTGACCCACCATCGGCGCCGGACGATTCTCTCCGGGTCCCCGATGGCACGGGAGAGCCCGGAGAAGCACCGGATGGCGGCAGGAGGGGCGGTTTCCCCTCCTGCCGCCTATAAGAATGATCAAGCGCAACCGCCGCTATGATCGTTCTTATGGTGCACAGAATCGCCGGCACAACAAAAGGATATCTGAATGATGCCTCTAGCTACACCCATCATTCAGATATCCCCCCACAAAGCCCAAGACATCATATGACGCCCACCCAGAATGGGAGATCCCATCTGTGGGCGTCATATTACTATGGCTGGGTATTGAAGTGGTTAAATAACATTCGATCCGCAGAGGACATAGCCTGTGGAAATTCAATTTTGCCCCATTTGCACAAAAGCTATGCAATTGATTTTTTTTAACCACTTCAGCTCTGGACCAGGCACTGTCGGCACTGCGCTATTTTAACCGATTCAGCCCCGGAAGGATTCCCCCCCTTTAATGACCAGGGCATTTTTTAGCAATACAGCACTGCGTTACTTTAACCGACAATTGCGCGGTCGTACGACACTGTACCCAAATAAAATTGATGCCCTTTTTTTTTTTCAACAAATAGAGCTTTCTTTTGGTGGTATTTGATCATCTCCGCGGCTTTTATTTTTTGGCGCTATAAAAATTTTGAAAAAAAACAAAAAAACAACATTATTTTTTACCTTTGCTATAATAAATATCTAAAAGAAAAAAAAATGTATTCATCAGTTTAGGGCAATATGTATTCTTCTACATATTTTTGATTAAAAAAAAACAAAAAACGCAATAAGCGTATATTGATTGGTTTGCTCAAAAGTTATAGCGTCTACAAAATAGGGAATTGATTTATGGCATTTTTATTTATAATTTTTTTTTCTTTTTTACTAGTAATGGCAGTAATCAGGGATTTTTAGCAGGACTGCGACATTGCGGCGGACAGATCGGACACTTTTGACACTTTTTTTGGGACCACTGACATTTATACAGCGATCAGAGCTACAAATAGCCACTGAATACTGCATAAATGTCACTGGCAGGGGGCGATCAAGGGGTTAACTGTGTCCTAGGAAGGTGTTCTTACTGTGGGGGGAGGGGACTGACTGGAGGAGAAGAGAGATCGCTGTTCCTGATCACTAGGAACAGACAATTACTCTGTACTCCCCTGACAGAATGGGAATCAGCTTTTTTTACATTGGCAGATCCCCGTTCTGGCTCTCTGTGGAGCGATCGCGGGTGGCCGGTGGACGTCGTGGCCATTGGCGGCGCGCGCGCCTGCTATAGCTGTTGAATAAAGCGCCGTACTGGTACGGCGATTTTGTGGAATAGAGCCGCCCTGCCACAGTATATCTGAGGCGGCTGGTCGGCAAGTCGTTAATTGACAAATTGCGCGGTCATGCAACACTGTACTCAAACAGAATTTATATAATTTTTTTCCCACAAATAGAGCTTTCTTTTGGTGATGTTTGATCTCCGCTGATTTATTTTTTATTTTTTGCGATATAAGCAAAGACTGAAAACTAAAAAAAAAAAAAAAAAACATTTTTTGCTTTCTGCTATAAAACATATCCAATAAAAACATAAAAAAAACCTAAAATTTCCTCCTAAATTTTGACCAAAATGTATTCTGCTGCATGTCTTTGATTAAAAAAAACTCCCAATAGGTTTATATTAAATGGTTTGTGTGAAAGTTATAATGCCTACAAACTATGGTGTATATATGGGAATTTTAATTAATTTTATACTATTTATGGTGACAATCAGCACAAAGGATGAGAGGCTTTGCAAGTCTGCACAGAGGGCAGGAGGCATTACAGGTCTACACAGAGGGTGGGAGGCACAGCAGGTCTGCACAGAGGGCGGGAGGCACAGCAGGTCTGCACAGAGGGCAAGAGGCACAGCAGGTCTGCACAGAGGGCAGGAGGCACAGTAGGTCTGCACAGAGGGCGGGAGGCATTGCAGGTCTGCACAGAGGGCAGGACGCACAGCAAGTCTGCACAGAGGGCAGGAGGAATTACAGGTCTACACAGAGGGCGGGAGGCACAGTAGGTCTGCACAGAGGGCGGGAGGCACAGTAGGTCTGCACAGAGGGTGGGAGGCATTGCAGGTCTGCACAGAGGGCAGGACGCACAGCAAGTCTGCACAGAGGGCAGGACGCATTACAGGTCTACACAGAGGGTGGGAGGCACAGCAGGTCTGCACAGAGGGTGGGAGGCACAGCAGGTCTGCACAGAGGGTGGGAGGCACAGCAGGTCTGCACAGAGGGTGGGAGGCACAGCAGGTCTGCACAAAGGGCAAGAGGCAAGGCGGGTCTGCACAGAGGGTGGGAGGCACAGCAGGTCTGCACAGAGGGTGGGAGGCACAGTAGGCCTGAACAGAGGGCGGGAGGCACAGTAGGTCTGCACAGAGGGCGGGAGGCATGGCGGGTCTGCACAGAGGGCAGGAGGCAAGGCGGGTCTGCACAGAGGTTGGGAGGCACAGCAAGTCTGCACAGAGGGCAGGAGGCATTACAGGTCTGCACAGAGGGCGGGAGCCACAGCAGGTCTGTACAGAGGGCAGGAGGCAAGGTGGGTCTGCACAGAGGGTGGGAGGCACAGCAGGTCTGCACAGAGAGTGGGAGGCACAGCAGGTCTGCACAGAGGGCGGGAGGCACAGCAGGTCTGCACAGAGGGTGGGAGGCACGGCGGGTCTGCACAGAGGGTGGGAGGCACAGCAGGTCTGCACAGAGGGCGGGAGGCACAGCAGGTCTGTACAGAGGGCAGGAGGCAAGGTGGGTCTGCACAGAGGGCGAGAGGCACAGCAGGTCTGCACAGAGGGCGGGAGGCACAGCAGGTCTGCACAGAGGGTGGGAGGCACGGCGGGTCTGCACAGAGGGTGGGAGGCACAGCAGGTCTGCACAGAGGGTGGGAGGCACAGTAGGTCTGCACAGAGGGCGGGAGGCATTGCAGGTCTGCACAGAGGGCAGGACGCACAGCAAGTCTGCACAGAGGGCAGGACGCATTACAGGTCTACACAGAGGGTGGGAGGCACAGCAGGTCTGCACAGAGGGTGGGAGGCACAGCAGGTCTGCACAGAGGGTGGGAGGCACAGCAGGTCTGAACAGAGGGCGGGAGGCACAGCAGGTCTGCACAGAGGGCAAGAGGCAAGGCGGGTCTGCACAGAGGGTGGGAGGCACAGCATGTCTGCACAGAGGGTGGCAGGCACAGTAGGTCTGCACAGAGGGCGGGAGGCACAGTAGGTCTGCACAGAGGGTGGGAGGCATGGCGGGTCTGCACAGAGGGCAGGAGGCAAGGCGGGTCTGCACAGAGGTTGGGAGGCACAGCAAGTCTGCACAGAGGGCAGGAGGCATTACAGGTCTGCACAGAGGGCTGGAGGCACAGCAGGTCTATACAGAGGGCAGGAGGCAAGGTGGGTCTGCACAGAGGGTGGGAGGCACAGCAGGTCTGCACAGAGAGTGGGAGGCACAGCAGGTCTGCACAGAGGGCAGGAGGCACAGCAGGTCTGCACAGAGGGCAGGAGGCACGGCGGGTCTGCACAGATTGTTGGAGGCACAGCAGGTGTGCACAGAGGGCGGGAGGCACAGTAGGTCTGCACAGAGGGCAGGATGCACAGCAAGTCTGCACAGAGGGCAGGAGGCATTACAGGTCTACACAGAGGGCGGGAGGCACAGCAGGTGTGCACAGAGGGCGGGAGGCACAGTAGGTCTGCACAGAGGGCGGGAGGCATTGCAGGTCTGCACAGAGGGTGGGAGGCACAGCATGTCTGCACAGAGGGTGGGAGGCACAGTAGGTCTGCACAGAGGGCGGGAGGCACAGTAGGTCTGCACAGAGGGCCGGAGGCATTGCAGGTCTGCACAGAGGGCAGGAGCCACAGCAGGTCTGCACAGAGGGCAGGAAGCACGGCGGGTCTGCACAGAGGGTGGGAGGCACAGCAGGTCTGCACAGAGGGTGGGAGGCACAGCAGGTCTGCACAGAGGGTGGGAGGCACAGCAGGTCTGCACAGAGGGCAGAAGGCAAAGCAGGTCTGTACAGAGGGCGGGAGGCATTGCAGGTCTGCACAGAGGGTGGGAGGCATTGCAGGTCTGCACAGAGGGCAGGAGGCATTGCAGGTCTGCACAGAGGGCGGGAGGCATTGCAGGTCTGCACAGAGGGCGGGAGGCATTGCAGGTCTGCACAGAGGGCGGGAGGCATTGCAAGTCTACACAGAGGTGGGGGGAAGGCAGGTCTGCACAGAGGTTGGGAGGCACAGTAGGTCTGCACAAAGGGCGGGAGGCATGGCGGGTCTGCACAGAGGGCAGGAGGCAAGGCAGGTCTGCACAGAGGGTGGGAGGCATGTCAGGTCTGCATAGAGGGCGGGAGGCAAGGCAGGTCTGCACAGAGGGTGGGAGGCAAGGCAGGTCTCCACAGAGGGCAGGAGGCACGGACGGTCTGCACAAAGGGCAGGAGGCATGGCAGGTCTGCACAGAGGGTGGGAGGCATGGCAGGTCTGCTCAGAGGGCAGGAGGCATAGAAGGTCTGCACAAAGGGCAGGAGGCATGGCAGGTCTGCACAGAGGGCGGGAGGCATGGCAGGTCTGCACAAAGGGCAGGAGACATGGCAAGTCTGCACAGAGGGCGGGTGGAATGGCAAGTCTGCACAGAGGGCGGGAGGCACGACGGATCAACACAGAGGGTTGGAGGCATGGCAGGTCTGCACAGAGGGCGGAAGGCATGGCAGGTCTGCACCGAAGGCGGGAGGCATGGTGGGTCCCCACAGAGGGTGGGAGGCATTGCAGGTCTGCACAGGGAGCGGGAGGCACAGCAGGTCTGCACAGAGGGCAGGAGGCACAGCAGGAGGCACAGCAGGTCTGCACAGAGGGCAGGAGGCACAGCAGGTCTGCACAGAGGGCAGGAGGCAAGGCAGGTCTGCACAGAGGGTGGGAGCATGGTGGATCTGCACAGGGGGCGGGAGGCATGGCAGGTCCTGTGATGTAAAGAGGGGGACTGAGAACACTGATGTGAAGGGGGGGCTGAGATGTGAAGAGGAGGACTGAGGACACTGATGTGAATGGGGGGCTGTGATGTAAAGAGAGGAGCTGAGGACACTGATGTGAAGAGGGGGCTGTAAAGTGAAGAGGGGGACTGAGGATACTGATGTGAAGGGGGGCTAAGTTGTGAAATGGGGGACTGAGGACACTGATGTGAATGGAGGGCTGTGATGTGAAGAGGGGGACTGAGGACACTGATGTGAAAGGGGGGCTGTGATGTAAAGAGAGGGGCTGAGGACACTGATGTGAATGGGGGGCTGTGATGTGAAGAGGGGGGCTGAGGACAATGATGTGAAGGGGGGGCTGTAAAGTGAAGAGGGGGACTGAGATGTGAAGAGGGGACTGAGGACACTGATGTGAAGGGGGGCTGTGATGTGAAGAGGGGGATTGATGACACTGTTGTGAAGGGGGCTGTGATGTGAAGAGGGGGGCTGAGGACACTCATGTGAATGGGGGGGGGTTTGTTGTAAAGAGGGGAACTGAGGACACTGATGTGAAGGGGGGTTGTGAAGTGAAGAGGGGGACTGAGGACACTGATGTGAATGGGGGGGGCTGTGATGTAAAGAGAGGAGCTGAGGACACTGATGTGAATGGGGGGCTGTGATGTGAAGAGGGGGACTGAGGACACTGATGTGAATGGGGGGGCTGTGTTGTAAAGAGGGGAACTGAGGACACTGATGTGAAGGGGGGGCTATGATGTAAAGAGAGGGGCTGAGGACACTGATGTGAAGGGGGGCTGTAAAGTGAAGAGGGGGACTGAGGATTCTGATGCGAAGGGGGGCTGAGATGTGAAGAGGGGGACTGAGAACACTGATGTGAATAGGGGGACTGTGATGTGAAGAGGGGACTGAGGACATGGATGTGAAGGGGGGGCTCTGATGTAAAGAGGGGGACTGAGGACACTGATGTGAAGGGGGGCTGTGATGTGAAGAGGGGACTGAGGACACTGATGTGAAGGGGGAGCTGTGATGTGAAGAGGGGGATTGAGGACACTGATGTGAAGGGGGGCTGTGATGTGAAGAGGGGGGCTGAGGACACTCATGTGAAGGGGGCTGTGATGTGAAGAGGGGGACTGAGGACACTGATGTGAAGGGGGGCTGTGATGTGAAGAGGGGGACTGAGGACACTGATGTGAAGGGGGGCTGTGATGTGAAGAGGGGACTGAGAACACTGATGTGAAGGGGGGCTGAGACGTGAAGAGTGGGGCTGAGTACACTGATGTGAAGGGGGGCTGTGATGTGAAGAGGGGGTCTGAGGACACTGATGTGAAGGGGGGCTGTGATGTGACGAGGGGGACTGAGGACACTGATGTGAAGGGGGCTGAGATGTGAAGAGGGGGGCTGAGGACACTGATGTGAAGGGGGGTTGAGGACACTGATGTAAAGGGGGGGATGAGATGTGAAGAGGGGGACTGAGGACACTGATGTGAAGGGGGGCTGTGATGTGAAGAGGGGGCTGAGGACACTGATGTGAATGGGGGGCTGTGATGTGAAGAGGGGGGCTGAGGACACTGATGTGAATGGGGGGCTGTAATGTGAAGAGGGGTACTGAGGACACTGATGTGAAGGGGGGCTGAGATGTGAAGAGGGAGGCTGAGGACACTGATGTGAATGGGGGGCTGTGATGTGAAGAGGGGGACTGAGGACACTGATGTCAATCAGTAATTCAGTACTCCTGATCTAGAACTTTGGATTGTGTCTAAGCAGTGCCCTGAAAAAGTGCCAGTACCCTGGCCTGAAATTGCTCCTGAAAAATAGGAGTGCACTTCCTGTTATGTGAGTGTGCCTCCTGTTTTGTAGCCACATAGCTTTATATCTGCAGTGTGAGATCATCTAAGGCACTGCTTCCTCTGACTGCTAGTCTCATGAGATTTGGTGATACCACTACTGTGCCGATCACGGTTCTCCTTGCTGGAGGCTCTGACACGAGGAAGCAAAGCCGTGCCTCCACCAAGACGGCTGCCTCCATGCAAAGATGCAATGCAGAACAAGGCATGATAAGTCAGTAATGGGGAGTAGATCAGCTGCAGAGAGACCTCTGGCAAATACGGCCTTTTTTGGGGCACAGCTTCCACAGTTAAAGGTAAAGCTAAAACCCATATTGCAGCATGTCATTCCTTATACGTGACGGCTGCATTCATTTTCTTTTTTCAGGCTAGGAACATGTTCAGCAAGCACTTAAAGTTTGCTGCCAGAAATGTTGTGTCCTTGTGAGTTCCTATTAGCTGAACCAGACGCAAAAAAACAATATTCTCTCTTCTGTAAACTGTAATAGGGATGAAGACAGGTTTGTAGTCCACCTCTATGGTATGGAGAAGAGGAGAGGGGAGGGTTCTGTTTTTATGCCCTAGTTAAGGCTTTTTTTTTTTGCTAGAAAATTCTTAGAAGATTGCCAAGACCCTGAAACTGAGCTGCAGCATGGTGACCAAGACCATACAGCGGTTTAACAGGACAGGTTCCACTTAGAACAGGCCTCGCCATGGTCGACCAAAGAACTTGGTCATATCTAGAGGTTGTCTTTGGGAAATATATGATGTAGATGTATGAGTGCTGCCAGCATTGCTGCAGAGGTTGAAGGGGTGGGGGGTCAGCCTGTCAGTGCTCAGACCATACGCCGCACACTGCATCAAAATGGTCTGCATGGCTGTCATCCCAGAAGGAAGCCTCTTCTAAAGATGATGCACAAGAAATCCAGTGAACAATTTTCTGAAGACAAGCAGACTAAGGACATGGATTACTGGAACCATGTCCTGTGGTCTGATGAGACCAAGATAAACTTATTTTGTGTCAGATGGTGTCAGGCGTGTGTGGCGGTAACCAGGTGAGGAGGACAAAGACAAGTGTGCCTTGCCTACAGTCAAGCATGGTGGTGGGAGTGTCATGGTCTGGGGCTGCATGAGTGCTGCCGGCACTGGGGAGCTACAGATCATTGAGGGAACCATGAATGCCAACATGTACTGTGACATACTGAAGCAGAGCATGATCCCCTCCCTTCAGAGACTGGGCCGCAGGGCAGTATTCCAACATGATAACGACCCCAAACACACCTCCAAGATGACCACTGCCTTGCTAAAGAAGCTGAGGGTAAAGGTGATGGACCGGCCAAGCATGTCTCCAGACCTAAACCCTATTGAGAATCTGTGGGACTCCTCAAACAGAAGGTGGAGGAGCGCAAGGTCTCTAACATCCACCAGCTCCGTGATGTCGTCATGGAGGAGGGGAAGAGGACTCCAGTGGCAACCTGTGAAGCTCTGGTGACCTCCATGCCCAAGAGGGTTAAGGCAGTGCTGGAAAATAATGGTGGCCACACAAAATATTGTCACTTTGGGCCCAATTTGGACATTTTCACTTAGGGGTGTACTCACTTTTGTTGCCAGCGGTTTAGACATTAACCACTTAAGCCCCGGACCATTTCGGGCCATTAGGACCAGGCCTGTTTTTGGGATTCGGCACTGCGCTGCTTTAACTGTAAATTGTGCGGACATGCAATGTTGTACCCAAATGAAATTTGCGTCCTTTTCTTCCCACAAATAGAGCTTTCTTTTAATGGTATTTGATTGCCTCTGCGATTTTTATTTTTTGCGATATAAACAGAAAAAGACCGAAAATTTTGAAAAAAAATGATATTTTCTACTTTTTGTTATAAGAAAAATCGAATAAACTCAATTTTAGTCATACATTTCGGCCAAAATGTATTCAGCCACATGTCTTTAGTAAAAAAAATGTCAATAAGCGTATATTTATTGGTTTGCGCAAAAGTTATAGCGTTTACAAACTAGGGTACATTTTCTGAAATTTACACAGCTTTAAATTTATGACTGCCTATCTCATTTCTTGAGGTGCTAAAATGGCAGGGCAGTACAAAACCCCCCCAAATGACCCCATTTTGGAAAGTAGACACCCCAAGGAAATTGCTGAGAGGCATGTTGAGCCCATTGAATATTTTTTTTTTTTGTCCCAAGTGATTGAATAATGACAAAAAAAAAAAATTACAAAAAGTTGTCACTAAATGATATATTGCTCACACATGCCATGGTTATATGTGGAATTGCACCCCAAAATACATTCTGCTGCTTCTCCTGAGTACGGGGATACCACATGTGTGGGACTTTTTAGGAGCCTAGCCGCGTACGGGACCCCAAAATCCAAGCACCGCCTTCAAGGTTTCTAAGGGCATAAATTTTTGATTTCACTCCTCACTACCTATCACAGTTTTGAAGGCCATAAAATGCCAAGATGGCACAAAACCCCCCCCAAATGACCCCATTTTGGAAAGTAGACACCCCAAGCTATTTACTGAGAGGCATGTTCAGTCCATGGAATATTTTATATTTTGCCACAAGTTGCGGGAATATGACAAACTTTTTTTTTTTTGCACAAAGTTGTCACTAAATGATATATTGCTCACACATGCCATGGGCATATGTGAAATTACACCCCAAAATACATTCTGCTGCTTCTCCTGAGTACGGGGATACCACATGTGTGGGACTTTTTAGGAGCCTAGCCGCGTACGGGACCCCAAAAACCAAGCACCGCCTTCAAGGTTTCTAAGGGCATAAATGTTTGATTTCACTCCTCACTACCTATCACAGTTTTGAAGGCCATAAAATGCCAAGATGGCACAAACCCCCCCCCCAAATGACCCCATTTTGGAAAGTAGACACCCCAAGCTATTTGCTGAGAGGCATGTTGACCCCATTGAATATTTTTTTTTTTTGTCCCAAATGATTGAATAATGACAAAAAGAAAAAAAAAAAATGTACAAAAAGTTGTCACTAAATGATATATTGCTCACACATGCCATGGTTATATGTGGAATTGCACCCCAAAATACATTCTGCTGCTTTTCCTGAGTACGGGGATACCACATGTGTGGGACTTTTTGGGAGCCTAGCCGCGTACAGGGCCCCAAAAACCAAGCACCGCCTTCAGGATTTCTAAGGGCGTAAATTTTTGATTTCACTCCTCACTACCTATCACAGTTTCGAAGGCCATAAAATGCCAAAATAGCACAAAACCCCCCAAATTACCCCATTTTGGAAAGTAGACACCCCAAGCTATTTGCTGAGAGGCATGTTGAGTCCATGGAATATTTTATATTTTGCCACAGGTTGCGGGAATATGACAAACTTTTTTTTTTTTGCACAAAGTTGTCACTAAATGATATATTGCTCACACATGCCATGGGCATGTGTGAAATTACACCCCAAAATACATTCTGCTGCTTCTCCTGAGTACGGGGATACCACATGTGTGGGACTTTTTGGGAGCCTAGCCGCGTACGGGACCCCAAAAACCAAGCACCGCCTTCAAGGTTTCTAAGGGCATAAATTTTTGATTTCGCTCCTCACTACCTATCACAGTTTTGAAGGCCATAAAATGCCAAGATGGCACAAAACCCCCCCAAATGACCCCATTTTGGAAAGTAGACACCCCAAGCTATTTGCTGAGAGGCATGTTGAGCCCATTGAATATTTTTTTTTTTTGTCCCAAATGATTGAATAATGACAAAAAGAAAAAAAAAAATGTACAAAAAGTTGTCACTAAATGATATATTGCTCACACATGCCATGGTTATATGTGAAATTACACCCCAAAATACATTCTGCTGCTTCTCCTGAGTACGGGGATACCACATGTGTGGGACTTTTTGGGAGCCTAGCCGCGTACGGGACCCCAAAAACCAAGCACCGCCTTCAAGGTTTCTAAGGGCATAAATTTTTGATTTCACTCCTCACTACCTATCACAGTTTTGAAGGCCATAAAATGTCAAAATAGCCCAAAACCCCCACAAATGACCCCATTTTGGAAAGTAGACACCCCAAGCTATTTGCTGAGAGGCATGGTGAGTATTTTACAGCTCTCATTTGTTTTTGAAAATTAAGAAAGAAATTTTTTTTTCTTTTTTTTTTCTTTTTTTACATTTTCAAAACTTTGTGACAAAAAGCGAGATCTGCAAAATACTCAACATACCTCTCAGCAAATAGCTTGGGGTGTCTACTTTCCAAAATGGGGTCATTTGGGGGGGTTTTGTGCCATCTGGGCATTCCATGGCCTCCGAAACTGTGATAGGCAGTGAGGAGTGAAATCAAAAATTTACACCCATAGAAATCCTGAAGGCGGTGCTTGGTTTTTGGGGTCCCGTACGCGACTAGGCTCCCAAAAAGTCCCACACATGTGGTATCCCCGTACTCAGGAGAAGCAACAGAATGTATTTTGGGGTGTAATTCCACATATGCCCATGGCATGTTTGAGCAATATATAATTTAGTGACAACTTTTTGTACATTTTTTTTTTTGGGTCATTATTCAATCACTTGGGACAAAAAAAAAAATATTCAATGGGCTCAACATGCCTCTCAGCAAATAGCTTGAGGTGTCTACTTTACAAAATGGGGTCATTTGGGGGGGTTTTGAACTGTCCTGGCATTTTATGCACAACATTAGGAAGCTTATGTCACACATCATCCACTCTTCTAACCACTTGAAGACAAAGCCCTTTCTGACACTTTTTGTTTACATGAAAAAAAATTTTTTTTTGCAAGAAAATTATGTTGAACCCCCAAACATTATATATTTTTTTAAAGCAAAGGCCCTACAGATTAAAATAGTGGGTGTTGCATTTTTTTTTCCACACAGTATTTGCGCAGCGATTTTTCAAACGCATTTTTTGGGGGAAAAACACACTTTTTTTATTTTTAATGCACTAAAAAACACTATATTGCCCAAATGTTTGATGAAATAAAAAAGATGATCATAGGCCGAGTACATGGATACCAAACACGACATGCTTTAAAATTGCGCACAAACGCGCAGCGGCGACAAACTACATTCATTTTTAAAAGCATTTAAAAGCCTTTACAGGTTACCACGTTAGATTTACAGAGGAGGTCTACTGCTAAAATGACTGCCCTCGATCTGACCTTCGCGGTGATACCTCACATGCATGATGCAATTGCTGTTTACATATGACGCTAGACCGACGCTTGCGTTCGCCTTTGCGCAAGAGCAGGGGGGGACAGCGGTGCTTTTTTTTTATTTTTTATTTTTTTATTATTTATTTGGCTTTTTTTTTTATTTTTAAACTGTGCCTTCCATATTTTATTTTTTTTACCATTTTTATCGTTATCTCAGGGAATGTAAATATCCCCTATGATAGCAATAAGTAGTGACAGGTACTCTTTTTTTGAAAAAAATTGGGGGGTTAGACCCTAGATCTTTCCTCTGCCCTCAAAGCATCTGACCACACCAAGATCGGTGTGATAAAATGCTTTCCCAATTTCCCAATGGCGCTTTTTATATCCGGGGGGGGACATTCCCTCCCACTGCTTGTAAAAGCAGTCTAGAGGCTAATTATCTGCTAGAATTGCTTTTACATGAAAGCCGGCCGCAGGCTGAAAAGAATGATATCAAGATGATACCTAAACCCGCAGGCATCATTCTGGTATAAACATTCAAAGTCCAGCAACATACCAGTACGTTGCTGGTCCTTGTTGGACATGTATTGTAATCTTTTTTTTCATACAGCCTATTGGCTGAACGAAAAAAAGAGATTGATTGGTGGGTATGCCCACCATTAGAATACTTCCCTTCATCCACTAACTTCTAATGATGGGCATATATGCCGAAGCATGGGGGCATCCTCCCGCAAAAAAGTTATGCCGCGTACACACGGTCAAGCCTTCGTCGGAATTTCGACCGTATGTACGCGGCATAAAAGGTTATGCCGCGTACACACGGTCGGACTTTTCCACGGGCAAGCCTCCGTTGGAATTTCGACCGTATATACGCGGCATTAGGAGCAAAATCGCTCCTCCGCCCCTGCTGCCCCCATGCTTCGGCATATATGCTCTTTTTTTTAACTGTGGTGGTGAAATCACCTCCTACAGCGTTGGAGTCACGGCTTTATGTATCGTGGGAGCAAACGCTGTTTCTGTCAAGATAAATAGATCCGCGCTGCAACTGAATGGCGTACCTGCTAAGCAAATGGTGGTTAACATTAAAACAAAGTAACATTACAGTACAACAGTAAGACCTTACCATGCCATACCTGCAAAGCAAATACCAAAACAAAACCTAGTAAAAAATAAAAAAATGTTTTAACGCAAACTGTGCCTAAAATATATATATGCCGAAGCATGGGGGCATCCTCCCGCAAAAAAGTTATGCCGCGTACACACGGTCGGAATTTTCCACGGGCAGGCCTCCGTCGGAATTTCGACCGTATGTACGCGGCATTAGGAGCAAAATCGCTCCTCCGCCCCTGCTGCCCCCATGCTTCGGCATATATGCTCTTTTTTTTAACTGTGGTGGTGAAATCACCTCCTACAGCACTGGAGTCACGGCTTTATGTATCATGGGAGCAAACGCTGTTGCTGTCAAGATAAATAATTCCGCGCTGCAGTTGAATGGCGCACCTGAAAGCAAAAAATTACATACCTGAAAAGCAAGCATGATAAAACATTGCAGAATAGAATACAGTAAAAAAGAGCAGAACAATAGAGAGAAAATAGAGAGAGAGAGAACAATAAAACGACAACTATTTTTGTTTTTTTTATTTTATATTTTTTTTGTGTTTTGTTTTTTACGTTTTTTTTTTTCTTTTTTACACTTTTTTTTGTAACTTTACAACTGTAATGGTTCGGGTCTCTCAAAATGTAATGGCATCTTGGGAGACCCTGTGTAAGTGTGTCCTAGTCTGTGAAATGCTGTACCCTACGCTAAAACTTCACTTTTGAGTGGTAGCGTTCAAAACATTCACCTTGGCAAAGACCAGGCTTGTCAGGACAGAGTGGACAAAAACTACGGGTGTCACGCCTAAATCCGCGCTTGCTACAGACACGACATCTTTTTTGGGGGTGGCTTTGGGTAGGGGTACTCGGGAGGACATACGAATAATGCCTCTCATGCAGCCGGCTTACTGCATTTGGTAGGGGATGGTGAGGTGCAGAACCGCCTGGATACAGGAGTTCTGTGACTATCTCATTCTGGAATTTTAGAAGAGATAACGTCCCGCCTGAAGCTCTGTATAGCACATGAGCGTTCAGCAAAGCCAATTGGAATAATGATAGAGACACTTTTTTGTACCAGCGTCTCGCCTTACGGTCAATTAGATACGGCGCCATCAACTGGTCGTTGAGGTCCACCCCTCCCATATTTTGGTTATATTCGTGGACACAGAGGGGTTTCTCCACAACACCAGTCGCCGTACGAATTTGGACTGTCGTGTCTGCATGAAGGGAGGTAAGAAGGAAAACATTCTTATTGTCCCTCCACTTCATAGCGAGCAAGTTATTACACTTCAAGCAGGCTCTCTCCCCCAGCCTAAGACGGGCATCTACAAGCCGCTGGGGAAAGCCCCGGCGATTAGGTCGCACGGTGCCACATGCTCCAATCTGATGATCAAACAAGTGACTAAACAGTGGCACGCTCGTGTAATAATTGTCCACATACAAGTGGTACCCCTTTCCGAATAAGGGTGACACCAAGTTCCACACTATCTTGCCAGCGCTCCCTATGTAATCCGGGCAGTTGACCGACTCAATCTGACTATCTTTTCCCTCATAAACCGTAAAGTTCACTACATAGCCTGTTGCCCTGTCACAGAACTTGTAGAGCTTGACCCCGTATCTGGCACGCTTGCTGGGAAGGTACTGCTTGAAAGACAAGCGGCCAGAAAATTTAATCAGGGACTCATCAACGCAGACAACTTGATCGGGAGTAAACAAGGCTGCAAAACGTTCGTTGAAGTGGTTTATGAGGGGCCGAATTTTATAGAGCCGGTCGTATTCAGGGTCCCCACGTGGACGACAAAGTTCATTGTCGTTGAAGTGCATGAACCGCAAAATCTGCTCGTATCGTGCCCTGGACATGGAGGCAGAGAACACGGGCATGTGGTCAATTGGGTGCGTGGACCAATAAGCACGCAATGACGGAAATTTATGTGTGCCCATGTTGAGGGAAAGGCCCAGAAAGGTCTTAAATTCAGAAACCGTAATTGGTTTCCAATTTCTGGCAATTTTAGGCAACTGGGGGTTAGCGGCGATAAATTGACCAGCATATAAATTACTCTGGTCCACAATAGATCTATAGAGATCTTCCGTGAAAAACAGCGAATAAAAATCAATTGGAATAAAATCAGCTGTTTCCACCTGAATACCGGGTTGGGCAGTGAATGGGGGAAGTACGGGTTCTGCAGAAGTGGTGGGGACCCAATCAGGATAGGCGAATTCTGCAGGAAGGGCAGTATGGGCACGACGGGCCTGCCTTTGTCTTCTTGGTGGCAGCGGGACACTACTTGTGCTTGCCACCTCGCCAGCTTGAACTGCACTTATGGGACTCGCCACGTCACCAAGTGTTACTGCAGTGCTGGATGTACGTCCAGGCTGTACTAGGCCGCTGGTGCTTGCCAGTTCACCAGAAGGAATAGCGGCGCTAGTACTACTCTGCTCCATGATACGAGAGACCTGCGGTTCTTGCTCCTCAACAACCTCAGAAGATCGGGATCGGGTACACCTGACCTTAGCAGGGACCTCAACTTCGTCGTCAGAGCTATCTGACGTGGGGCCACTGATGTCACTGTCTTCTACGGGAAGATATTCTGAGCCTGAATCTGACAGATACGTGACCTCCTCTTCACTATCTGTCATGCTCAGAATCTCGTAGGCCTCTTTACTAGTGTACCTTCGTCTTGCCATTTTGGGCTCTAAATTTAGGGGTACACTAGTAAGATTCACAGGAAAAAAGCACCTGACTGTCGTCAGCAAATATATCAAACGCTACAAAAAAACTGTTAGCGATCGCAGGGATCAGGCCTGTCTCTGCGAACGCTGCAGTTATGTGTGTTGTGTTTGGTAAGTGACAGTGATCGATCGATACTGCACTTGGGTGGGCTGGGCTGGGCTGGGCTGGGCGGAGGGGCTAAACGCAGGTACTAGCAGGTATCTGGGCTGATCCCGCTAACACTGCGTTTTTGGGAACCCTAAACCGCTGGGGATGCTAGTATAGATCTGATCAGATACTATACCACTAAGGGGGGTGTATGCTTTGCGCGTGGGTGTTAGCGTTACTGGCACTAACCTAACACTGCCTGGGGCGACGCAGACCCTCTCTGGCGCTAAAACCTAATTGATCTCACCCGCCGGGCGATCAGGGGGGGTTAAACCTTTATTGGGTTATATACGGCGGGTGCCCTGATGCTATAAAAAGCAAACTAATCAACCAGCGTCACCCGTAACCTTTATATGGTGATCACTGGTGAAAGGGTTAACTAGGGGCAATCAGGGGGTTAAAACCTTTATTAGGTTAAATATGGGGGTACCTGACACTATATAAAAACCTGACGGGTAACCTAAATAACTAAATAACTTACTGGCTAACCAGTGACACCAGTGACGCTTATACGGCGATCACTGGTGAAAGGGTTAACTCTAGGGGCAATCAGGGGGTTAAAATAATATATGGGGGTACCTGACACTAATAAAAACCTGCGGCGAACCTAAAAAAAATAACTGCCTATCTAAAACACCAGCGACACGAATACAGCGATCGGAAAAACAATCGCTTAGTGACGCTGAAGTTAGGGGGTGAAAGGGTTACCTGGGGGGTGATCAAGGGGTTAAACCTTTATTAGGGGGGGTTAGGGGGCTACCCTGGACCTAAAGGGGCCTAATCCTAACTGCCCTGCAACTTTTTACAATCACAGATGACACTAAATGCAGTGATCAGTAAAATAAATGATCACTGCAATCAGTGACACTGTGATTGGGGGCTTTGGGGTGACCTGGGGGGTGATCTGGGGGTGACTGGGGGGTGATTTGTGTGCCTATGTGTACCTACGTGTCAGTGGACTGTTGGTGCACTAACCTGCTTCTTCTCTCCTCGGCGCCGGGAACGAAAAGACATCACTTCCTCCAGCCTGTGTTTACATTTCAGGCAGGAGGAAGCAATTTCATTCGCCGGGAGCGATCGCGAGGGGGGGGGGCGGAATCGAGCGGCCGCCCCCTCATGCCTGATCGCTCCCGAACACTTAACGGCCGCTCACTGCAGTGAAGGGGGGTCCGGATGGACCCCCCAACTGCACAAAGGCGATCACGTAGATCTACGTGATTCTGCCTGTCGGTGCCATTCTGCCGACGTAAATCGGCGGTGGGCGGTCGTTAAGTGGTTAATGGCTGTGTGTTGAGTTATTTTGAGGGGACAGCAAATTTACACTGTTATACAAGCTGTACACTCACTACTTTACATTGTAGCAAAGTGTCATTTCTTCAGTGTTGTCACATGAGAAGATAGAATAAAATATTTACAAAAATGTGTGGGGTGTACTTACTTTTGTGAGATACTGTATATACCTGTATATTTATAATGTTTGGGGGTTCTGAGTAATTTTCTAGCAATAAAATGATGATTTTTACATGCAGTGCCAGAACTAGCTTGGGCTGGAAGTGGTTAAGGCTCATTCACACCTGGACATTTTGGATCGCGGGCGGTTTTGGGTTGCCTTTATTTTTTAATGGCACCCCAAACGTGGTGCGATTTTGCCGCGATTGTCGAATGACAAATCGCGGCACAAATCTTGACTGCAAACGTTTCTGGCTCTGTGCCAAGATTTGGTACATGAGCTTCTTTTTTGAGTATTTTTTGGAGCAGAGGGAGGCCCATTCAAATGAATAGTGCCACTCAAAAAACGCTCAAGTAAAAATAACAAAATAAAAAGCTAGGAAAAAAAACGAGCGGCTGCAGCTGTCACTGGAGATTGCTCAGGTGTGAATGGAGCCTGAAAGCGGATAACAAGTGCATATATTTTGTTGTTTTCTGTACCATTACAAATGTTATATATACTATTTTAGGATATATTTATATAAAATAATGAAAAGCGTAAATTCAACCATTTTTACTTAACAAATATATAAATATTTTAAACTTAAACGCAACTTGTTGAATCTGAGAGGATGAACCCCTAAGATCTAAGGATGTGACCCCTTTGATCTAACAGGTTCATGCTGGGACCTGTAGTCCTTCACTAATTGTGGGGGCGGGGGTGTCACATCCTCAGCTCTGAGGGGCTCATGCTGGAACCTGTAGTCCTTCACTTTTGGTTGGGTCTCATCCTCCAAAAGTGAAGTCCCAGCATGAACCCCTGCTTTTTGTCGCTTCCAATCCATCCCTGGTGCCCGGCTTAACCTCAGAGTTTTGAGAGCTGCTCTCAACTGAGTCCTGGCAGTTCCCTTTCCCTTCCCTCTGAGCATGCCGTGCCACCGGAGAAGTTGGTTGGAGCTAAAGCACTAGGCGCTGAGCGGTGCAGAAGGAGAAAGTTAAATCTTCCTCCGCTTTGAATGCTGGGGCCTCGGCCTCGTTCTGCATTAGGTCACTGGTTGCTAGACGGTAGACGCCGCGGCCCTAGCAACCAGTGGGTAGTAGAGCCTGCAGTGGAGGTGGAGCAAGCTACGGTTCTCGGCCAGCCGGGATTAACACTGTCAGTTAGTAAAGCAGCACTGTCTGCGGCGGCCTTTTTTGAGGCATCGGATCAGCGGTCCAGTCCGCTCCTGTTCTCTCCAGTCCTCGCTAATGTCACTTCTGCTTAGGGGGCAGCTGCCCCCGCCCTATAAAATGCCGCCCAAGGCAAACACCTTGTTTGCCTCAAGGTAGATATGCTCCTTGCTGAGCCTCCTTGATTGACAGAACCGGAATCCAGTGAATGAAAAGTGTTTGAATGGGTCAGGGACAGTCAGACTGGGGAGAAAAAGGACTAGATGATGCTGGACACCCGCCAGCCATTCAATGGGATAGCCAGGGACAGTCAGGCTGGGGAGGAAAAAGCTGGATGATGTTGGGGGTCCCCCAGTCAGGAAATGAGGTGGGCTTTATCTGACTTGCTGCAGCTTCTAATACACACCGCAAGAAGACTCTGTATTCAGTGAAATCAGAGGAAGCCATTTCAGTCCAGGAGAGGAGCCCGTACAACTGTGCCAGACTGAAAGGGAAGGTTGGAGTTCAGCTTTAAGCATGCTGCATAAAAATACACCAAAGGACCACCCTAAGAGAAAGCTTGCCTTCCAAAGCTCCTACCCTATTATCAAGTTGTGAAAATGAGGGGATTATAGAATTACACAATATGGTCAGTAACATACAAGCATTTACATTCCACTTTATGTAAAAAACCAAAACATTCCCACTAATTAAACGTCATTTGGAAAGATTACAATTCACCCAAAAAAAAAAAAAATGTGTAATCTGGTATGTTATTTCTTCTTACTTCGGTACGCGGACTCGATGTTCCGAGAATTCGCTTTGAAATTATGGATAATTTTCCAATTGTATTTACAGGGAGAACTCAGCGTTTTTAATTATAGAATTCTGGTGGGTTTAAATATGCGTGCCCGCCAGGCGCGGCGATTGGTGGCAATGGGATGCATTGTGACTGAGCGTTCTCCCTGCTGGAGGCTTTTTTGGGGGAATGTTATCATTTTATATCTAATTATAGAGCAGGGAAAAGTTTGAGGCTTTAGTCTCCGTTGATATTGTTCCTTCGGTAAGAAGCAAGAAAGGAATGTCGGGAATAAACCGCGGTGTAGGGGGGAAAGGTGATATTCGGAAATGGGCTCTTAAGACCGATAATTTGGCTCCAGCCCATCTCCAATAGGCTGTACTGCTTCTCGCAATCATTGCAGTATTATATCTTCTGTCTTTTGCATACATAAAAACTTTCAATTCCAATAAATTTCCATAGCGTTGAATGAAATTTAATAAATACTAGAAATTGGCTTCTATTTTGGGTATGCCATCCATGGGTTGCCTGCCACCAACTTCAGCAAAGCATTTTCTTGTCTTTACAGTTATTTTTTTTTGTAAATTATTTCTATTTAGTTTAATAATGTAATATAACATACAAGTTACAAGTTAATTAAGGTTGGGGGGCAGGCTATCCTCATAACCACAACACCGCTGTGTGTACTCTTCTTCTTTTTGTCTTCCTTTTCTCCTTCTTCATCTACTTTGTATTCATCTTCTTCTCTTTCTTCTTTTTATTCGTCTTCTTCTTCTGCTTTATCTTCTGTATGTCCTTGGTCGCCTTCTCCATCTTCTCCTTCTTGTTTGCTTTCTTCTTCTCCTTCTTTGTTTGTCTTTCTTCTTCGCTGTCTTCCTCACTCTTCTTATTCTATGTCTTCTTTATCTCCTTCTTTTTTGTCCTCTTCTTCTTCTTCCTCTTCTTCTTCGCCTTCTTCTTTGTCTTCTTTATCGACTTCTTCTTCATCGCTCTCTTCTTTGTCTTCTTCTTATCCTTTGTCTTCTTTATCTCCTTCTTTTTTGTCGCCTTCTTCATCTTCTTCTTCGCCTTCTTCTGCTCCTTCTTTGTCCTCTTCTCCTCCTTCTTCCTCTTCTTCGCATTCTTCTTTGTCTTCTTTATCGCCTTCTTCTTCATCACTGCCTTCCTCGTCTTATCCTTCTTCTTCGCTGTCTTCCTCGCTCTTCTTCTTATTCTATGTCTTCTTTATCTCCTTCTTTTTTGTCCTCTTCTTCTACTTCTTCCTCTTCTTCTTCGCCTTCTTCTTTGTCTTCTTTATCGACTTCTTCTTCATCGCTCTCTTCTTTGTCTTCTTCTTATCCTTTGTCTTCTTTATCTCCTTCTTCTTTGTCGCCTTCTTCATCTTCTTCTTCGCCTTCTTCTGCTCCTTCTTTGTCCTCTTCTCCTCCTTCTTCCTCTTCTTCGCCTTCGTCTTTGTCTTCTTTATCGCCTTCTTCTTCATCACTGCCTTCTTCGTCTTATCCTTATTCTTTATCTTCTTTATCTCCTTCTTCATCTTCTTCTCCTTCTTATTCTTCATCTTTTTCTTCTTGTTTGCCTTCTTCTCCTGCTTTGTCCTCTTCTTCTCCTTCTTCCTCTCCTTCTTCTTTGCCTTCTTCTTTGTCTTTTTTTATCTCCTTTTTTGTCTTCTTATTCATCGCTGTCTCCTTCGTCTTCTTCTCCTTCCTCTTCTTCATCTTGTTTGCCTTCTTCTTTTTTCTGGTCTTCTTCTCCTTCTTCCTCTTCTTCTCCTTGTCTTCTTTATCTCCTTCGTCTTTGTCTTCCCTATCACCTTCTTTTTTGTCTGCTTCTTCTTCATCGCCATCTTCTTCGTCTTTATCTTTGCCTTCTTCTTCTCATTCTTTGTCTTCTTCTCCTTCTTCCTCTTCTCCTCCTTCATCTTCTTCTTCTCCTTCTTTTTTTTCCCCTCTTGCTCGCCTTCTTCTTCTTCTCCTTAATCTTCTTTTTCTTCTATTTTTAACTGGCTTTTGGGGAGCAGGTCATCCTCTCAACCAACATCATGCTGTAGGTGCCGCTGGATTCCACGTGTTGTTCACAATACTCTTTCACCTTTGGCATTCGGTGGAGATATTTCTGGCTTTCTATTTGGATGTGGCATCCATAGACTGCTTGACACCCACTTCAACAAAGTATTTTTTATTTTTTTTTGCTATTTTTTGGTAAATTATTTCTGTTTAGTTTAATAATACAGTTACAAGTTAAAACAAGGTTGGGGAGCTGGTTGTTCTCTCAAAAAACACACTGCTGTGGGTGCTGCTGGATTACATGTGTTATCCACCTTTGGCGATCAGTGGAGATGGCCTTCTACTTGGGTATAGCTTGCATAGTTGCTTGTCACCAACTACAACAAAGTATTTTCTCTATTTTCTTTTCTTTAGTTTAATAATGTATGTAATGAGGACATACAGTCACAAGTTAAAAGAGGTCACAAACATTCAAGGAAACTGTGACATTGCCAGCATGCAAGAAAAACTGATTTGCTAGCCTTCTCTTTGGGTATGGCATCCATGGAATGCCTGCTACCAACTTCAACAAACTATTTTTTTCTTTTTTACAGTAATTTTCTGGTAAATTATTTCTCTTCAGTTTAATAAGGTAATAAAGTAAAACAAATGGTTGGGGAGCAGATCGTCCTGTCAACCAACACACTGCTGTAGGTCCCCTTGGATTCCATGCGTTGTCCACCTTTGGGGATCAATGGAGATATTTATTACCTTCTATTTGTGTATGACATCCGTGGGTTGCCTGCCACCAACTTCAACAAAGTATTTTCTCTTCTTTATAAAAAATATATAATGGTGATAAGCGCTTAAAGAAACCCCATATGGGGACAGTGATAAACACAAAATAATAATAAAATAATGCAATAATGCAATCAAAATCCAACAACTTGTAGTGAAAATAAAACAAAGAAATGGTGTCGCTAAAAAGTCTCTGTGTATCCAATATATGGTTAATAATGTGTACAAAGAATTATTTTTTAATTAGGATTTTATATCCATTTTTAGCTATTGAGAATATAGCGTTTTTACCTTTTTTTTCTTGCAACCCCCGTTTGAGGTTGAGTATCTATCCGTGACAGCCAATTACAGTCTAGCCATGAGGAAAACTAAGATAAGAAGTCAATATCTTTGAACAATTAACACGTTGATAGGCTCTTTTTTCCAACAAGTCTATACCTGATAATTCATCATGGCTAGTTTTGTTTTACCTCCAAGAAAATGGTGGCTTTGTTATGACTACATACCCACCAAAAAGATGGCCGCGCTTGATTACATACAGCGGACCACAACAAAATGGCAGTACATATACTTCCAGCTTTAACAATATAAAGCGTCTGCCTTGACAACCAATCAGGTTCCCCTGATGAAGTCAGGGGGTATGTGACGTAACGACGTAGGGATCACGTGAGACGGACTGAGACCGGAAGTGACCGGAGGAGCTGTAAGACGGCTGTTTCAGCCGCGTCCTATTTACATGCTGTTTTTTCACTTTGTTTATGTAAGGGTCCACACTTAGTTTAATAAAAATTGCCTTACTTATACAATATCACACTATTGAAGGCATTTTTTCTCCCCCCCTGGTGTCGTATTGGATGACACAATATGTCCATTGACTAGGTGCCCTGGAGGAAAGCGGGAGTACAGCAGGTGGACCTCCTCACCATATAATCCAGCGGAGAGGAAGTGTAAGAAAGGGAAAAAAAACATCCCCAAAGACACCATAACTAACTGCGAGTTTATCAAGAATCGAGGTGAGAGTTCTGGGAGACAGGGCCAGGATAGAGTTATACTATAGCTGAGTGCACCACGCAATATATATAGAGGAGGAACATATCCCACCTTACTACACCAGTCTGGGAAATAAAAGTCAGCCATAGGAGAGGAACCCTCCATATTGAGGACTAACAAGGACATTTAATATTTTTATTATTTTTTAGTCCATTTGATTCTTTGTACACATTATTAACCATATAGTGGATACACAGAGACTTTTTAGCGACACCATTTCTTTGTTTTATTTTCACTACAAGTTGTTGAATTTTGATTGCGTTATTGCATTATTTTATTATTATTTTGTCTCTATCACTGTCCCCATATGGGATTTCTTTAAGCGCTTATCACCATTATATATTTTTTATTCACCTTTTTGTGTACAGTGAACACTGCCAGATTGAGCTGCTATTAGAACACATTACAGCTTTGGTCACATTTTATTTACTCACTAGTAGCGCAAAAGTATATATCTCTTTTCTCTTCTTTACAGTCAATTTGTTTGTAAATTATTTCAATTCAGTTTAATCATGTAAAAAAGATGTACAGTTACAAGGTTTAAAAAAAAGGTTGGGGAGCAGGTTCGTCCTGTTAACCAATTCACTGCTGTGGGTGCTGCTGGATTCCCTTGTGTTGTCCACACTTGGTGACCAGTGGAGATATTTCTGACCTTCTATTTGGGTGTGGCATTCAATGGTTGCCTGCCACTAACTACATAAAAAGTATTTCTCTTACCATCCATGGACTGACACGGTGTCTCTTTACACGTGGGTTATGTCCCTGCTTGCAGGAGAAGACCTAGGCAGAATGTGAGATGTTATACATACATTCTAAAAGCCAGAGCTGAACAGCCCCACCCAGGGGGCGGTCCCTCCAGACATAACCCTCCCACTACAATCAGCAGACTTCAGTTTTTTTCTGCCTAGCAGAAGGAGAAGACGTGGCTCTCTCAGGAGCCAGTCTCCTGACCTATTTTTATTCCTTTTCTGGAATTCTTTTTTATTTTATTTTTGAGAATTTTCTATCAACTGTCGGCTGGGCAACAGGTTGGGTACAAGATATCCTCGTAGTCTTCCCTGTCCGACCATCGAGCGTGCTGATCCTCGCCTTGTGTGCGTGAGACTCAGTTCACGACAGGCCCCATGACTCCAGGGGTGGCCGGGTTTGCTTTCATGCTCCCACGGTCCTCTCAAGACTGAACAGTTCCTGACTGACTGTATCTTTCGCGGTGGACCGGGCCGACAGCTACTCAGTACTGCACTGTGATAGTCCTGTCAGAAACACACCAGTGGGTCCCTCAGGGGACGGGTAAGTAGTCTCTCCTGCCTGCAGGTGAGTACAAAAAGCTGTGTGTTTCTCTGTGGGGGATTTTCCCTGTCTCCCCCTGTATTTCATTGTCACTCTCTGTCACCATTGCTGGCGCTGTGCTGTGTGGGGTGCCTGGGGGGTCACACTGTTCTTGGAGGGGCTAATGCTGGTCTGCAGATATGCTTGGGGCCTTTTTTTGTGTGTTTTGGGGCCTGAGCGCCGAGTGGCGCTGTGTGTGTGCTGTTTTTTCACTTTTGCTGAGTCATGGCGGCCATCTTGCCGCGGATCGCCTCAGTGAAGTGCGGCGGCCATTTTCTTGTAGCCTGCGCGCTCTTCAGCACTAGTTTTGGCCTCTAGCGCTGCTGTAACAGCGTGAATCTCCTCACAATCTCCTCACAGCTCACCAGTGCTGACACAGCGCGGTACAGACAGCGGAACTGAGCGGTCCCTGGTCCGGTTTGGTGAGTCCCCTGGGCGCCCCCTCCTCAGTCAGCACAGCCTGTGGGTGGACTTTTTATCTGAGGAGTCTCAGAGGGGGGCAATATGGAGTCTCTGTCACCAGCTTCCCCTAAATGTCAGTGGACAACAGGCAGTGCTTCAGCACCTGCGGTCCCTAGGGACCAGTTGTGGGCAGTCCTGGAATCATTTCTGACCAGGATGGGAGCTGTGTGCAAGCGCAAGGGAGCAAAAAAGCGCCCTCTCCCCACTTTACTTCATGAGGGCAGTGCGCTGATTCAGATATGGGCCTAGCCACTACCGCTCAGGACCCTAGTTCTGAATGTATTGGATGGTTTTGAACAGGACATTCCTTATGAGGAAAACTCCAGTTCTGAGTCAGTAAATGACAGGGCGCTTGTTAGTGTACTCATGACTGCGGTGAGGGACACTCTCAAGCTAAAATGCTGCGGATGCAGAACCTCAGGCGGATACACTCTCCTTTGGTTCTTTTAAGGCCAGGCCTTCTAAAGAGGTTTTTCCATATGTACTTTCTTTGACCAGCTCATTGATAAGGTCTGGGAAAAGCCGCAGAAGAATTTTTTTTTATGGTCCCGCGGCGTTTGTCTATCAGATACCCCTTGAAGATGCCCTACTTAAAAAGTGGGCTTCTCCCCCAGTGTCGACCCTCCAGTCGCCCGGTTGAACAAGGCCATCACTCTCCCGATGGAGGGGACTCCTGCATTTGAGGACCCCACTGACAGGAGGTCAGAAGTGGTGAGCAGAGCCATGTTTGCCTTGTTGGGATCTGCCCTACGGCCTGTGGTAGCGGCGACCCTTGTGTCTTAAACACTTACAGGTTGGGCAAAAATGTTGCACCTAGCTGTACAGGAGCATAATCTTCCTCCAGACACAGTTGCTCTGGCCCACCAACTGGTTCAGGGCCTGGTTTATGTGTGCGACGCCACGTTGGACGCGGCCCCTTTAATATCCAGGGCCTCTGTCTCGGCGGTGGTATTGCGTCGTCTTATCTGGTTGAAGTGCTGGTCTGCTGACCTAGCCTTAGGAAGCTCCTGATGGATCTACCATTTAAAGGTGGTAGACCTTTCGGTGCTGCTCTGGATGACATCGTCATGGATGTCATGGGAGGTAAAAGCACTCTTCTTCCTTAGACTAGCAAGAGTGAGGAGGCCTGCCGCAAACGGGGGCCTTCCTTTCCAGCAAAACGGGGTTTTTTCGTCAGTCAGAGTCCACGGGTAGGTCCTCTCAGACTGACGGCAGTGCGGCTGGTGGGCACAAGTGCCCCTGGGTGCATAAGCCGAACAAGCGGCTCCCAAGCCCGCCTCCGCGTGAAGTCTTGCCTCCGCCCGACTCTGGGGTGGGGGGACGACTTCGCAGGTCACGAATCGGTGGTCCTCCCAAATCTCCGACTGGTGGGTGTGCGAGGTGGTCACCTCAGGATACAGGATAGTATTCCGATCCTGGCCCCAGACAGATTCTTTCCCTCGAATCTTCCTCTCCTTCCTACCTGTCGGGCAGCCCTCTTGGGGGCTGTACAGGATTTGATCAGGTCCGGAGTGATTGTGCCGGTTCCGTCACAGGAGAGTTTTCAGGGATTCTACTCGAATCTGTTTGTCGGCCCAAAAATAGGACGTGGTTCGACCTATCCTGGACCTCAAGGCCCTGAATGCCTTCGAGAAGGTGCAGAAATTCCGCATGGAATCCATTCGCACGGTGATCGCTACACTCCACCAAAGGGATTTTCTTCTGGCGTCCTTGGACTTCAAGGACGCCTACTTGCATGTTCCGATCTGCGCAAGTCACCAGAAGTTTCTGCGCTTGCGATCAGCGAAGTCCACTATCGATTGTGGCTCTTCCTTTCGGCCTAGCCTCAGCACCAAGGGTGTTCACCAAGGTGCTTGCTCCGGTTCTAGCCTTCTGTTACAGTGAGGTATTGCTGTCGTGGGCTATCTGGACGATCTTCTGCTAAGAGCAGAAAGTGGCTCAGACTTAGAGGAAAGGTGACTATCGTCAAATTAGACCCTCAGGGACTTCGGGTGGTTCCTGAACATTCAGGAGTCAGTCCTGGTCCCGACTCAGTGTCTGGAGTATCTAGTTCTGATTCTGGACTCCTTGGAGGCAAAGGTATCCTACCTCTGGAGAAGTTGCTGACACTTCAGTCTGCGGTGCGGGTGCTGACATCCCGAAAATGGTTGTCAATCCGTTTTTTTGCATGAGAGTCCCGGGACTCGTGGTGGCCTCCTTCGCGGCCGTTCCGTATGCCCAATCACACACCAGGGCATTGCAGAAGGAGATCTTGTCCACCTGGGACAAATCCCCGTTGTCCTTGGATCTTCAGATCCAGGTGATTCACCTGGTCAGGGTGCCCCTGACATGGTGGTTGAGATCCTCGGCTCTTCGGTCCGGAAAGTCGTTCCCCTCCCATCCAATGGACGGTACTCACGACGGACACCAGCCTGACGGGCTGGGGTGGAGTCTGGGGAGTCCTGTCGGCTCAAGGCCTTGGACTCCGGACGAGCCCGTTTACCAATCACTGTTCTGGAAATACGGGCCATCGGACTGTGTCTCTCCTCAGGTCGGAGAGAGTACGGGGTCGCTCCATCAGGAGCCAGTCGGACAACGCCACGGCGGTGGCGTATGTAAACCATCAAGGGGGGACTCGGAGCTCAGCTGCGGCTTCCGAGGTAGTCCGTATCCTGAAGTGGGCCGGAAGAAACGTGTCGGCTCTGTAGGCCATGTACATTCTGGGCATAGACAATGGGCAGGCGGACTATCTGATTCGCCAATCGCCGGACAAAGAAGAGTGGTCCTTGCATATTTCAACTCCTTTGCCGACGGTGGGGCACGCCGGATGTGGACCTGATGGCCTCTCGACTCAATCGCAAGGGTCGAGGTTGTGGCCAGATCCAGGGATCCTTGGGCGATGCCTCGGATGCGTTGGTGGCCCCATGGGTCCTTATCGCCTGATATAAACTCTGGTGATCCTAATTGTTCCGGATTGGCCTCAGCATCACTGGTACGCTGATCTGGTACGTCTCGTCGCGGACGTTCCCTGGCGGTTGCCGATGAGGGAGGACCTTCAGTCTCAAGGTCCTATGTTTCATCCGGCTTACAGTCTCTGGCTTTAACGGCAGGGCTGTTGAAAGCCAGGTGTTGAGGGACCGAGGTCTCTCAGACTCGGTCATTTTGACCATGTTAAGGACACGGAAGTCTTCCTCCAAGCAGATCTATCACCGTGCCTGGAAAGCTTATATCGCCATATGCGAAGCGCTGGACTGGCGTCCTCGGACGTATTCCGTCCCCAGAATCCTGCGTCCTCTGCAGTGTGGAGTGACCCAAAAGCTTGCTTTGAGTACCATCAAGGATCAGATTTCGGCCTTGACCGTCTTCTTTCAGCGACCTCTAGCGGGTCATTTCTTGGTTAGCACCTTGTGTTGGGGGTTCGCCATGTGCTCCCTCCTGTCAAGCCTCCTCTCCCACCGTGGGATCTGAAGTTGGTGCTCTCGGTCCTCCAGGAACCTCCTTTTGGGAATATCCGGGATATTCCCCTCTTGCCTTGTCTCAGAAGGTGGCCTTTTAGTGGCAATCACTTCTGTTTGACGGGTGTCTGAGTTGGGGGCTTTGTCCTGCAAGTCGCCATATTTAGTCATCCATAAGGATAAGGCGGTGTTGCATCCGTGACCTTCCTTTTTGCCAAAGGTGGTGTCGACCTTTCACCTACATGAGGACATTGTCCTCCCTTCCTTGTGTCCTCACCCATCGCATCCCAGAGAGTTTGCACTGCACATATTGGATGTGGTACAAGCCTTACGGGTGTACCTGTCTGCTACTGCTTCTATTCGAAAGTCCGACTCACTGTTTGTGACTGTCTCTGGTCCATAACAGGGCCAAGCGGTTTCGTCTGCCATCATTTCTAGGGGAATCAGACAAACCGTCATTCAAGCCTATGCTCTCAAAGGGCGGGCGCCTCCCTTTCCGGTTACGGCGCATTCCACCAGGGCAATTGGTGCTTCCTGGGTTTTCCGACATCAAGCGTCGGTTGCACAAGTGTGCAAGGCGGCGACCTGGTCGTCTGTTCATGCCTTTTAAGTTTTATAAGGTTAATGTGGCTGCATCTCCGGATGCTTCCTTCGGCCGCAGGGTGCTGCAGGCCGATGTTTAAAGTTGCGACTCCTCCGTTGAGGAGCTCTGCCTTCTTGGAGTGAAGTTTTTGGTTTTTCCATTTATACTGCTCCCATCCCTCTTGACACTGCTTTGGGACATCCCACGTGTAAAGAGACACCGTGTCAGTCCATGGATGGTAAGAGAAAATAGGATTTTTTGTACTCACCGTAAAATCCTTTTCTCTGACATCCATGGACTGACACGGCACCCACCCTTCCTTTTTAAGTTTGTACTGCTTTGTTACGAACTGAAGTCTGCTGACTGTAGTGGGAGGGTTATGTCTGGAGGGACCGCCCCCTGGGTGGGGCTGTTCAGCTCTGGCTTTTAGAATGTATGTATAACATCTCACATTCTGCCTAGGTCTTCTCCTGCAAGCAGGGACATAACCCACGTGTAAAGAGACACCGTGTCAGTCCATGGATGTCAGAGAAAAGGATTTTACGGTGAGTACAAAAAATCCTATTTTTCTCTTTCTATTTTATTTTATTTAGTTTAATAATGTAATAAAGACATACAGTTACAAGTTAAAAAAGGTCACACACATTAAGGAAAACTATGACCCAATAATTCATTGCTGACCTCCTTCCTTTTCAACCCTAAAGTGCCAGCTAGCCTTACCCGCCAGATGTCATTGCCGTGGGCGTCAAGGAATCTGTTCCATTTTGGACACATAATAGACCCAAGATCCCGCAAACTTTTACCATTTTCTAAACTCCAAGATAAATATGACCTGCCCCGCCAGATTCGTCACTATGCCCAAACTATACCCCCAAGTCTGCAGTTCTCTGCCCCTTTCCCCCTTTGAATATATCATATTGGAGGGTACTGCTTGTAGGAGACTGATCTCTGACATATACCGGATTCTCAACACTTACTCCATACCAGATCAGGGCAAACACGCATATATGCTCCGGTGGGAGAGGGCACTGGGTGAGGAACTCCCCGTAGAAAAATGGCAGGCTATCTGGACTCAGGTCGCTAAGAACTCGTTATGTACTCTCTATAAAGAAAATGCTTACAAAATTCTCTATTTCTGGTACCTGACCCCGGATGTACTCCATGCAATCTACCCCTCTAGTTCTGACCGCTGCTGGCGCTGTCAGGGGGATAAGGGCACCCTTCTCCATCTACTGGACATGCCCACTAATAACTCCCTTCTGTCGCTCGACTCAACAACTACTGACTCACTTTTTTGGAGGGCCGACACCCATGACACTGAAATTCTTCCTGTTGGGCTTTTCTTCACTGAAAATAGCCAAACCCCATAAGACGTTACTTAGACATATTCTCACGGCTGCACGTTGCCTGGTTGCCCTTAACTGGAAAAAGCGCTCGCCACCCTCCCAGAAGCCCTTTATGCTAGGGGTCAACGATGTTGAGCTCATGGAAAAAATGACCGCTAGGATGCGGGATAGGCTGGAGGACCACAATAAGGTCTGGGAGTTGTGGCATCTTCGGGAGGACCCACCATGAGTCGGAGTCGAAGCCAAAGCGGTAACCCTTAACTCTCCTTTATTTCTTCCCCTTCTACTTTTTCCATTCTTCTCTCCTTTCCCTCCCCTTCTCTTTCTTCTTGTTCTGATGTTAAAAAATTTCTATGCTATGTTCTATATGAATCCAGAAATCCAGTACAATGCACTACCGTTCAAATTCAATGCTTTTATTGAAGCTATAATGTTTCTTGATAATTGTAAAGAAGGCCTTTCCTTTCTTGATATTTTGGTGTACTGTTACACTTTGATCAAATTCTTGTACTGTTTTCTATTGCTGTGTCAACTAATAAAACAATTATTTGGGGAAAAAAAAGAAAACTATGACATTACCAAAATCGGTTTGCTAGCCTACTCTTTGTGTATGGCATCCATTGATTGCCTGCTACCAACTTCAACAACTATTCTCTCTTCTTTATTGTCCTTATTTGGTAAATATATTCTATTAATAGGGTAAAAAAGACAAGTTAAAAAAAAGGTGCAACCAATACACTGCTGTAGGTGCTACTAGATTCTGTGTGTTGTCCACCGTTGGCGATCGGTGGAGATATTTCTGGCCTTCTATTTGGGTATGGCATCCATGGGTTGCCTGCCATCAGCTTCAACTAAGCATTTTTTATTCTTTATAGTCTTTGTTTTTATGATTTATTTCTATTTACTTTAATAATGTATGAAATAAAAAAGTGCAGCGCTAAATATCAAAAGTGAATATTGACATAACATAATAAAGTGCACTGTGCAAACATGTAACTTCTATATACAGCCAAAATATAAAAGTATAAATGACTTGGACAACATCAACTAAATATTGACGTATCATCATAATATAGTGCACTGTACAAAAAAAATATACTTTCATATATGTAGCACTTACACCCAGATTAAGGGAGCTGTTGGATTTTGTTGGGTCTGCGAATGACCTCGTGGCTTCCGTTGTCAGGGGTGTAAGAAAGGTCTTCAGAAAAGTCAATGTCCACACCATGTAAAACCCAAAACAGTCAGGCTTTATTTTTATCTTTGCTGAGTGAACTTTAGAGGAAGAGTAGGATACGAGCAGTGTTGGTCATCTTACTTTAAAAAAGTAATTAGTTACAGTTAAAAATTACTTCTCCCAAAAAGTAATTGCGTTAGTAACTCAGTTACTACATTGAAAAAGTAATTAGTTAATCAGCAAAGTAACTGACTTTTTTTTTTTGAGGGCACATAGCACATCAGGGCACGGGGCACATAGCACATCAGGGCATGGGGCACATAGCACATCGGGGCACATAGCACATCAGGGCATGGGGCACATCAGGGCATGGGGCACATAGCACATCAGGGCATGGGGCACATAGCACATCAGGGCACATGATAGCACATAGCACATTAAGGCATGGGGCACATAGCACATCAGGGCATGGGGCACAGGGCACATAGCACATGAGGGCACATCAGGACATGTGGCACATAGCACATCAGGGCGGGGCACATAGCACATCAGGGCAGGGCACATAGCACATTGTTTACCAGGCCATGCAGAGTAGCACAGGAAGCGTGTGTAATAAGTTCTCTCTCATGTCACGGCACTGACGGCAGTCCCGCTATTTCCCAGCGGCCCCTCCTCTCTTCTCGTCCATCCCAGATGATGTCACAAGCAAATGGGGATGGACGAGAAGAGAGGAGGGGCCGCGGGGAGCAGCGTGACTGCCGTCAGTGCCGTGACATGAGAGAGACTCGGTCATAGAGGAGATGAGGAATTACTGCCATCTAGTGGCGGTAGATGTAATTGGGGTAACGCCGCCCAAGTAATGGTAACTGCGTTACCATGAGGGGAAGAGTAATCAGTTAGATTACTCGTTACCCTCTAAAGCAACTGCGTTACGTAACTCCGTTTATTCTAACTCAGTTACTTACATCACTGGACACGAGAGAGAAACACACAGGGGAAGGTTCAGGCACGCAACACTTAAACAGCACTCGTCGCCACTCAAGCCTGAGTGGGTATTGCTCACCCATATAGTCACGTTTAGTGGTCCTAGCAGCCGGAATGCAGTACAAATCAATCTTTCCTTTGTATTGTATCAAGGATACGATCGGGAACCGTCTGCCACAGGATTAAAAGTCCCAAACCTCCCAGCCAAGCAATAATGAAGAGAACCCTTTATGCCAGATTGGCGTATTGCAGGGCTTGTACTTATGGATCCCTCCTTAGGCGAGTTTCCAGGCCTCTTCCCGAGACAGCAGTACCGTCGCTAGTTTTGGGAAGAGGGGACTGATCCTCCCCTGGACTCCTTTCCTAAACCGTGGCTCCCCACAGGTGGATAACTTTGGGATCCCTTCTTAAAACATAGGCCCCAGCCAGCAGAGCTGAGCCTATGAAGCAGCGATGCGGCCTCGGGCTGAAGGTGCCCGGGACCAGAACACATGCACCCCATGCCATACGGGCCACGAAGCGCACACACAGGACCAATGGGTCCCCAGGAACGACAACCCCCAATGGCGTCTGCCCCTTATGTACCCTCTCCCAGTATGCACAGGAGGTTCACCACGCCCACTGCACGGCTGCCGAGAGAGCAAACCAAAGGTGCTGTGATACCCTCTGTGGTTCAACCTATGACGGTGGTGACAGTGCCACCCACAGGCAACAGGGAACACTACTGCCAGGCAGTATCACACCCAGAGCAGAAGCAAACAAAATATCAATTGGTCTGAGCCCAACTACTGGCCCAGACTACCCCTAAATAGACACATAGCGCCCCAAATATTGGGGGGGGGCGCTACACATATGAAAATAAAAAAGCTTGAGTGACTTGACCAACATCAACTGTATAGTCCAATTGGTGATACAAAACACTAGTTCCTTCACATAAAATTTGGATCAGAGCTGGGCTCAGCCCTTCCTTCTCTGAGCTGGCCGCTCAGCTGTCAGCTAATTGTCAGCTCCCATCTCTCCACAGTGACCCACCTGTTGATGATCCTGCTCGTCAGTCCTGCCTACTTAAGCCGTCCAACTCAGATGATCTCTGCCTTCGCCTTGGTCAACATCACAGAGAGTATCTCCTGCATTCCTGTTGAAGACTTGCTCGGCTGACATTCCTTCTGGCTCCAGATCCTGCTTGCTGTTCTACTACGTATGTCTCTGGCTCTCTGACTTTGGCTTGGCTGACTACCCAATCCGGTTGCTGAACTCTGGCTATGTTTTGACTACGCCTTCTCTGTTTATCTTTTTATTATTATTATTAAACCAGTGTGTCTCGGTCTGATTCATGGTTTCTGACAATTTGTAAGAAGAAATCCAAGAATATTGACTTAAGGAGTCACCACGATATGTGCATCTACCACCCAGGAGAGGAGATTGAATACGCTTACCATAAGGCAGCATCAACCAAGCGTGTAGTACTAAGGATCAAGATGGTAGTCATAAAGATGGTGTCCAAAATTAAAGGTCCCTTCCATGCCATTGCGCCCATTTTTCCATGCCTTTGTGAGGACATTTTATTGATGCTTGATATCCCAGAATTGATGTGAGTTTTCTACTTTTTAAATAAAATCCGTAGTCAAATGGTTTTACACTATGTTGAGGTCTTTTGTATTTTATAAATGCTGCAATCTGTAACATAACAAGCGGTTCGGGCTGTGGAGGAGAACTTTGCTGCCCTTACTTTTGGACACCATCTTTATGACTACCATCTTGATCCTTAGTAGAGATGGCCTTGCGGTTCACCCCGCGGTCGGTTCGCGGCGAATTGTGCGCATTCGCGGTTCGCGAAACCGGCGGACATATGGCGCTATTCGCGGCCACCATATTCTGAATCTTTTACATTGTGGAACTTTGACCTATGACACATCCATCATGTGGTACAGGACAGCCAATGAGACATTTCAGCAGATGGACATACCCCCTACCTTATAAATAGACCTGATCTGGCTGCCATTTTATATTCTGTTATTTGTCAGCGTAGGGACAGGTTGCTCTGTGGAGCAGGGACAGACTGTAATCCTAGCTATTAGGTCCACAAAAGTCCTTTTAAGGACTGGTATAGGTGTACAATTGTTTTGTGTGCAGTATATAGGGGTGTAATACACTTTTAGTTAATTTCAATTGTGCAGCATTGGGACTGCAGTGCTGAGCGGTTCTGCAGCTGTCTTTAGTCAGTGTAGGAAGGTTGTTGTGTGTGTACTAGCAGGGACAGACTCTACTAAAACAAAAGTCCTCCTAAGGACTGGTATAGGTGTACAGTCCACAAAAGTCCTTTTACGGACTGGTATAGGTGTACTTTTTTGTGTGCAGTAAATAGGGGTGTAATACACGCATAAAATACTCTAGGAAGAATAGTATAGTGCGGTTCTGCAGCTGTCTTTAGTCAGTGTAGGAAGGTTGCTGTGTGTGTACTAGCAGGGACAGACTCTACTAAAACAAAAGTCCTTCTAAGGACTGGTATAGGTGTACAGTCCACAAAAGTCCTTTTACGGACTGGTATAGGTGTACTATTTTGTGTGCAGTAAATAGGGGTGTACTACACGCATAAAATACTCTAGGAAGAATAGTATAGTGCATTTCTACTGTGCAGCTTCTGAGCGGTTCTGCTGCAGCTCTTTTCTCGGTTTAGGTAGAAATTGCCGCTGTGTGTCGCAGGCACAGACTAGCGACTAAAATCGCTAACCAATAAAGCTCCCCAAAAGTTAATTTTAAGGACTGGTATAGGTGTACTATTTGGTGTGCAGTATATAGGGGTCTAATACACGCATAAAAAACTTTCACATATAGGAAGAATAGTATAGTGCATTTCTACTGTGCAGCATTGTGACTGCTGAGAGGTTCTGCAGCAATACTACAAAGAGTGACAAACGCAATTAGAAAAAAGTATTATAACTGCTGTGATAGACCAGTGGCCCCCGAAAACGACAGTTTGAAGCGGGGTGTTATATACCTTCTTCCACATATACTGCCCTTCTCTACAGCCTTTTGTCACATGGTCATTTAAAAAGATGACAGGCAGAGGAAGAGGCAGGCCCTTCCGCAGGGGTGGTAGGGGTAGGGCAGGAGCACCAGGCCAGAGCCAAAGTGGGAAGTTGCAGAAGGTGCGTTCGATTACGTCAAAGGACGCACCAGACTTGGTTGAGTGGCTCACTCAGCCTTACTCTTCTGCACCCTCCTCATCCTCTCTATCTGCACCCTCTTCACTCTCTGCTGTGTGCACCCCCAAAGAAACTACCACCAACACCACCGCCACCATATACCCTCCGCTTGAGTCACAGGAATTATTTTCCGATCCATCACAAGACTTCTCTGATTCGCAGGCATTCTTAAAATTGGATCAGGAAGAGGAGGTAGCAACAACCGCCACTCAGCAGTCTGACGACAGTACCCAGATCAGCCCAAGGATGTTGGTCCCGCTGTTGCTGCCTACTCCGAGATCTCTAATGTTAGTGGTGGGGAAGGTGACGTAGATGATGATGTGTCTATGGACGTCACGTGGGTGCCCACAAGAGAGGACCAGGAGGGGAGTTCAGAGGGAGAGATGGACCAGCAGATAGGGAGGAGAGGCAGGCGGAACTTACATTGCACAGGAGTGACAAACAAGACTGCTAATGTATCAGGACTCAGAGCGAGCCATCAACCATGTACGGTCACATCTGTCGCTCCCAGGACGCCGGCACATGGCTCCGCAGTGTGGGCTTTTTTAACGTGTCCGCTGTGGCAATAGTGTTGC
This sequence comes from Rana muscosa, assembly GCA_029206835.1. Lineage (NCBI taxonomy): Eukaryota > Metazoa > Chordata > Amphibia > Anura > Ranidae > Rana > Rana muscosa. Next base: position 324,638,518 of record CM055125.1, read on the forward strand.
CATCTGCAGCCTTTGCAGTCAACGCATAAGTCGCGGTAAGCCCAACACTCACCTAGGGACGACCGCTTTAAGAAGGCACATGAACTCCCATCACCTGGCCCAGTGGGAGCAATGCCGTCAGAACCCACAAAGCCAAACTCCAGGCTCTCACCGTCCAGCCTCTTCTACTACTTCTCCTCTCTCTTCACAGTTGTCCTCCACTCCACCTTCCATCATCCCGTCCCCAAGTTTATATGGAAAAAGGCAGGCTTCCGTGGGCCAAATGTTCGAGCGTAAAAGAATGATGACGCCGGATAACGCTCTTGCCCAACGGTTGACCGCTGGCTTGTCAGAACTCCTAGCCCGCCAACTACTGCCATATAAACTGGTGGACTCGGAGGCCTTTCGAAAATTTGTGGCCATTGGAACACCACATTGGAAGGTCCCAGGAAGGAAATATTTCTCCCGGAAGGGCATCCCAGAGCTATATGGCCATGTTCAGCGGCAAGTGAATGTATCTCTGGCACACAGTGTCAGTGCCAAGATACATCTGACCACAGACACGTGGTCTAGCAAACACGGGCAGGGAAGGTATATTACTTTTACTGCCCACTGGGTGAACCTTCTGACAGCCGTCAAGCATGTAACCCGTGGCACCCGTGTAGATTTGGTTTTACCGCCACGGATTGCATGCAGGCCTGCCTCTTCTTCTCCTCCTCCTCCTACTCCATCCTCCCTCTCCTCCTCGGCTGACTCCTCCTCTTCCGCTGCTACCGTCTCTTCCGCTGCGCCGCCCAAGATCCCCAGAACCTATTCGACATGCCAGGTGAGACGTTGCCATGCTGTGCTGCGTCTGTTGTGCCTGGAAGCCAAGAGCATAACTGGCCCTGCACTCCTTTCAGCTTTGCGTTCACAGGCAGATCAGTGGCTAACACCGCTCAATTTGACAGTTGGTAAAGTGGTGTGCGACAACGGTGCCAATCTGCTGAGTGCGTTAAAACAGGGCAAAATTACACACGTGCCATGCATGGCACACGTCTTGAACTTGGTCGTGCAGCGATTCGTTGTCAAATACCCTGGGTCCAGGACGTCTTGCGGCAGGCAAGGAAAATCTCGGCCCATTTCAGAAGATCTTACACGGCCATGGCTCGCCTTGCTGACATTCAGCGGCGACACAATCTGCCGGTCAGACGTCTTATTTGTGACTGCCCGACGCGATGGAACTCAACCTTGTATATGCTTGATAGGCTGCTCCAGCAGAAACGTGCAGTTAACGACTACCTGTACGAACTCTGCGCCAGAACAGGTTCTGGGGATCTTGTTTTTTTTCACCGCGTCAGTGGCTGCTCATGCGCGACGCATGCAGACTTTTGCGGCCATTTGATGAGATCACCAAACTGGTCAGTCGCAGCCATGGTGCCATCAGTGACATCGTACCTTATGCCTTCTTTATGGAGCATGCATTGCGTTGTGTCATTGATAAAGCCGTCGAGGAGCAGGAGCAGGAAGATGAGGAAGTCGCAATGCTGGATGAATTCCCAGGGGGGGCTATTCTATCTGAGACAAGTCAACAACAGGAGTCTGAAGAGGAGTCAGAGGAGGATGGTGCCAGGGCGGATGAGGAGGAGCAAGAAGAGCATGCTTTAACCACTTCTCTACTGTGCACGAAAACCCCCTTCCTGCCCAAGCCATTTTTCAGCTTTCAGCGCTGTCAAACTTTGAATGACAATTGCGCGGTCGTGCGACAGGGCATCCAAATGAAATTTGCGTCCTTTTTTTTCCCACAAATAGAGCTTTCTTTTGGTGGTATTTGATCACCTCTGCGGTTTTTATTTTTTGCGCTATAAACAAAAGAAGAGCGTCCAGTTTGGAAAAAAAACTCAATTTTTTACTTTTTGCTATAATAAATACCCATTTTTTTTTTTTAAATAAAATTTTCCTCAGTTTAGGCCGATACGTATTCTTCTACATATTTTTGGTAAAAAAAAAATCGCAATAAGCGCGTATTGATTGGTTTGCGCAAAAGTTATAGCGTCTACAAAATAGGGGATAGATTTATAGCATTTCTTTTTTTTTTTTTTTTTTATTAGTAATGGCGGCGATCTGCGATTTTTTATTGTGACTGCGATATTGCGGCGGACACATCGGACACTTTTGACACATTTTTGGGACCATTCACATTTATACAGCGATCCCTGCTATAAAAATGCATTGATTACTGTATAAATGTGATTGGCAGGGAAGGGGTTAACCACTAGGGGGCGGGAAGGGGTTAAATATGTTCCCTCAAAGTGTTCTTACTGTGGGGGGAGGGGACTGACTGGGGGAGGTGACCGATGGTTGTCCCTATGTACAAGGGACACAGCATCGGTCCCCTCTCCCTCACAGGACGTGGATCTCTGTGTTTACACACAGAGATCCACTTTCCTGCTCGTTTCCCGGGCAATCGCGGGTGCCCGGCGGCAATTGCGGCCGCCGGGCACGCGCACCGGGGCCTTGTGAACGCGGCGGGTGCGCGCGCCTCCTAGCTCGTTTTAAAGGGAGGACGTCATATGACGTCCTCCCAGAACGAGAGTATCCTCCGCCCGCCGTCTATTGACAGTGGGCGGGGGACAAGTGGTTAAACCTTTCTGGGATCCCTGCTGTTGTTGTTCGTGGATGGGGGGAGGAGATCGAGGACGACATTATCCTGGATGATGACGAGCAGGAGCCAGGCCACCACACTGCTTCCAGTTTAGTGCAAATGGGGGCCTTCATGCTCCAGTGTTTTAAGAAGGACCCCCGTATAAAAAGCATAAAGGGCAAGGACCATTACTGGGTGGCAACGTACTTGGACCCCCGGTACAAACAAAAAATGGCAGAAATGTTACCACCATCACAGAGGGCTGTCAGAATGGAGCACTTCCAGGCCTTGCTTCGAGAAATGCTGCATTCTGCTTTTGCGTGCGCTGGCAGAGGAATTTCCACTCCCAGAGGAACAGTTGTGGATACCAATCCAACAGCGCCTGCAAGAAGAGGGCGGTTTGAAGATGTCTTGGTCACTTCTGATATAAAATCATTCTTTCAGCCGACCCATCAACAGGTCTCATCCGGATCCAGCATCAGGGAACGCCTAGACCGACAGGTTTCCGACTACATCGGATTAACAGCCGATGTGGACGCTCTGAGAAGTGATGAACCCCTGGACTACTGGGTGGGCAGGCTTGACCTCTGGCCAGAGCTTGCACAATTTGCAATGGAACTGTTGGCTTGCCCCTCGTCCAGTGTCCTGTCCGAAAGGACGTTCAGCGCAGCAGGGGGGATCGTGACCGATAAGCGCACTCGCCTAGCTCACGACAGTGTTGACTATCTCACATTTATAAAAATGAATGAGGCATGGATCTCTGAGGAATTCAACACATGTGACCAGTAGACCATGTTTCATTCAAATTCCTCATGACAGGCCACAAATATCCACCACCACCTATAACAATTATTCATGGTCCTTGTCTTCTTGGGTAAATACAGCGGCATAAAAGGCCTTTTATGTCCGTTGAATGCCTAATTTTTGGGGCCTGTAGTGCCCGAAACGTATTTATCCTGTGAATGCCTAATGTACCTCCAGCCACAGAATTTAAAGTTCTTTGCTGTCAGATGAATGCCTGTTGGCTAATTTTTGGGGCCTGTACTGGCCGACACTTACTTCTTTATCCAGGCTGTGAATGCCTAATTTTCCAGACTGGAATTGAAAATCAATTCCGCTAAATTGTGGAACGGATGCGGACCCATTTTACAGACGTGTGAATGGACCCTATATGTATTTGACATGTATTTACCGGCTGCTGTCAGTTCTGGCTGATTTAGGCCGAGCTATTACAATAAAACCGAGCAATATTACAAAAAACGAAATAAACGTTATAACTGTATAAACAATTTATACAACTTATAAAACAAAAAAAAACATTTATGGCAACTTTTCCAATAGCAGGATCATCTCATGCACCCCCTTCATAGCCTGGCCTTGCGTCTCTTCCATGGCCTTCATGCGCTCCTGAATTGACAAAAAATTTCAGATAAAAAAAGAATGCTTGTCGTTGTCGATCTCAAATTTGCTTAATACTTCTGTTATGTCATTGTCCATGTTGTGGGACTATGTGTGCACAGCTAGAAATTATTTTGTGGCTGCAAATATGACCTGGAGGTTTTTAATGTTCGCCTCCCATTGAAATGAATGGGGCCCGCCGCAAACCCGCGGTTCGCGAACATTTACCCGCGTCCCGGGAGATGTTCGTCCATCCCTAATTCTTAGTACTACACGCTTGGTTGATGCTGCCTTATGGTAAGCATATTCAATCTCCTCTCCTAGGTGGAGGATGCACATATCGTGGTGACTACTTAAGTCAATATTCTTGGATTTCTTCTCACAAATCTATGTGAATGAACTAGTGCAGGGGTCTCAAACTGGTGACCCTCCAGCTGTTGCAGAACTACAAGTCCCATCATGCCTCTGCCTGTGGAAGTCATGCTTGTAACTGTCAGCCTTGCAATGCCTCATGGGACTTGTAGTCCTGCAACAGCTGGAGGGCCACCAGATTGAGATCTCTGAACTAGTGTTTTGTATCACCAATTGGACTATACAGTTGATGTTGGTCATGTCACTCAAGATTTTTCTATTTTCATATATGAAAGTATATTTTTTTGCACAGTGCTCTTTATTATAGTAGCGCCCTGCTCCTGTTGGGTAGGCGCTATGTGTTAAATTTAGTTGTCTGAGCTGTAGTTCAGCTCAGAAAGAATTATGCTAAATTGTTGGCTCTGTTTCAGTCCAGCTGGGTTGCACGTTTTTCCACCTGACAGTAAATGTCACTGTCACCACAGGTCAGGGTTGGAAATGCAGCAGGCTAGGTGTATTGGGTATTCCTTTCCCAGAAGTGATTTAGGGGGCGTGGTCAACCTGCTGTGCATTCTGGGAGGGGGTACCTAAGAGACAGAGACCGCTCTATCAGGGTTTGTTGCTGGATCCTGACCTGAGGGCCCTCCTGGCCTCAGGGATGTGCGAGCCATTTTCGACCTCGGGGCCTGCTGGCCCGAGGCTCTGCAACTGAGAAGTAGGCCCAGGAGTTGCTGGGGCCTACTAGTCCAGGGATGGTCCTATGCGGTCTTGCCTGCGGGAAGAAGCGGAACAATTGGGGACTCAATTGAAGGACGCATCCTGGCCAGTTTGCCTTGCGGTGCTGCCGGCTGGCTGAAAGATTCTGGCACCGTGAGCTGTGTACTTTTGAAGGAACTTTTGCAAAGTGTCAGTGTGGTTACATGATCTTGTGGCAGAAGATTGTGGAACGACTCAACGGCACTCATTAAGTCTGTGGCAGAGACTTTGAACGAGCTTCGCATCAGTTGCTAGGTCAGTGAGAGTAGGCCTATCCGGTGGTTGCTGAATCCAGCGTGGAACTGATTTGTCCTCTGGATCTAAGATTGTGCCCGTGATCCGCAAAGCAAGGTACCTGAACCTCCCCTATCCCTCTACCCCTCTGTTGGAACTGGTATAATAAAGCTCTTGAAGAAAAAGTAACCAAGCGTTGGTGTGAACAACATTCATGAAAGCTCTTCAAGAGGGATCCCTGACACGAGTGTGGTGAACAGAAAGGTAACGGTAGGCCCAAAACTTTAAATCAGCAGCTCCTACAGGGGTAGTGCTACATTATAATACGTCAATATTCAGTTGGTGTTGTCCAAGTCACTTTTATATTTTGGCTGTATATAGAAGTTACACGTTTGCACAGTGTACTTTATTATGTTGTTATGTCGATATTTACTTTTGATATTTAGCGCTGCACTTTTTTATTTCATGTATTCGCGCAATTTTTGTTAGATTGTAGTGCTGGCTGCTACTGTCTCATTAATATTGCACAGTCATTTTTTTATGTAATTCTCCTATAGTTTTTTTTTTTTTTAACAGATAGGTTTTTATTTGTCTTCATAAGGAGAAACAAAGTGTACAATACAACGGTGCATCATACATTTTCCAATAACCCAAACAATAATCAGTGTACAGTCATTCCCTCATTTCACATCGATTTGCATCAACAAAGAAGTAAGTCAGTATACAGTAGTGTGTATAAGAAACCAATAAGCATTTACCTAACGTAGGTACCCCACATAAAAAACATGAAAATAAGAAGACAGTTAATTCCGGTATCTAGCCCAGAGGGGGTGGGGGAAAAAGGGGGGGAGAGGGGAGAAAAGGGGGAAGGAGGAGGGGGGGCAGACACCCAAGTCATTAGTCACTTCTTCCCCAGAGGTGGCTTAGCTCTTCACCCAGGCACCCCAGATTTTGTCAAATTTCTTAGGGCACTTACGACTCATATAGGTGAGTTTGGGTAGGGGGAGGACAGAATCCACCAAGGCTTTCCACTGTGAGACCCTAGGAGGGTCTGGCTACTTCCAATTAAGGAGGATAGCCTTCCTGGCATAAAACGTTGCCTAGAACACGAACAGATGCCTATGTGTGTTTGATGCCACTCTGTCACATACGCCCAGGAGAAAAACCAACGGGTCCAGTCCCAATGAGAGGTTTCCAACCAAGTTAATTTCCAGAACCACCCCCTCCCAGAATCTCTGTATAACCGGGCAGGCCCAGACCACGTGGAGAAAAGTTCCCAGCTCCGTGGAGCATTTTCGGCATCTATCTGAGAGTGCAGGGTATATCCTCGAGAGCTTCTGGGGGGTATAATATGCCCTATGTAAAAATTTAAGCTGGATAAACCTATCTTTAGCAGAAATCATTAGGGGTATATACTGTTGAATCCCTTCCTCTCAATCATCATCCGCCAAGGCTGGGAAGTCTGCCTTCCACTTCTGAAATAAGTTGGCGGAACCTGTGGACTCCTCAGAGGAAATCTGCAGATATAAGGAAGATAGGATACGGTCAGCGAATTTAGAAATTAGAAATCTCTCCACCCCATGCGACTTAAGAGTAACCCCAGCGGGGAATTGTGCCTGAACCGTGTGACGCAACTGGAGGTAACGGAAAAGCATTCGGGACGGAAGCTGGAAGTCTTCACAGAGGGAATTAAACGGGAGGAGTGTGCCACTTGGCATTATGTGCTGAATAGTTTTAATACTGTAACCAGCCCAAAGGGCAGGGTCAGGGACAGAGTTCAAATGTTTCAGTCTTGCGTTCCCCCACAGTGGTGCATGCGGCGAGATGGTGGCAAGTGCGTTTAGTTTAGCTGTAACTTGCGCCCAAACACGAACCGTAGTTCGCATTGGGGTGGTGACCACCGGATGTGCCGTCGGGCCTCTAAAGACCAGATTACTAAGTGCGGCATGGGATCCCAAGATTGCCGCCTCCAAATATTCCGACGGGTTAGAGCGTGATTGGGTGAACCACCAACTCACCGTTACCAATTCTCCTATAGTTTAATAATGTAATAAAGACATACATTTACAAGTTTAAAAAAAGGTGGGGGAGCAGGTCGAACTCTCAACCAAAACGCTGCTATAGATACCACTGTGTTGTCCACCTTTGGTGATCAGTGGAGATATTTCTGGTCTTCCATTTGGGTATGGCATCCATTGCCATCAACTTCAACTAAGTATTTTCTTTTCTTTATTGTTTGCAAATTATATCAATTCAGTTTAATAATGTAATAAAGACATCAATTTACAAGTTAAACAAAGGTTGGAGAGCAGGTCATCCTTTCAAACAATACGGTGCTATAAATACCACTGGATTCCATGTGTTGTGCACCTTTGGCGATCGGTGGAGATATTTCTTACCTTCTATTAGACATGTGCATTCGTTTTCGTCCGAATGCATTTTCGTCCGAATTTCAGCTATTTTCGTTATCGTTTTAACAAACGAAAACGAAAGCACAGAATCCGAAAACCGAAAGATCCGACATAAACAAATGCTTTATTTTCGTTTTCGTTGCTACAACAGTTCGATATAGATAGGAGATTCGACGTGACGCTGACAATAACAATCTGTGTCTATCGAACCTGTGGTCGAATGTGCCTAACCTTAACTCTATTAGTCCAAGATTATTCTACATAGGAGAGAAAAGATTCGACATAGGAGAGGAAAGATTCGACATAGGAGAGAAAAGATTCGACATAGGAGAGAAAAGATTTGACATTATAGAGAGAAAAGATTCGACATAGGAGAGAAAAGATTTGACATTATAGAGAGAAAAGATTTGACATTATAGAGAGAAAAGATTTGACATTATAGAGAGAAAAGATTTGACATTATAGAGAGAAAAGATTCGACATAGGAGAGAAAAGATTCGACATAGGAGAGGAAAGATTTGACATTATAGAGAGAAAAGATTTGACATTATAGAGAGAAAAGATTCGACATAGGAGAGAAAAGATTCGACATTATAGAGAGAAAAGATTCGACATAGGAGAGAAAAGATTCGACATAGGAGAGAAAAGATTCGACATTATAGAGAGAAAAGATTCGACATAGGAGAGAAAAGATTAGACATTATAGAGAGAAAAGATTCGACATAGAGAGAAAAGATCACTGCTTGTGGGCGGAACATTCGACCGGAAATGTATGATTGCAGAGTCGTACAGTTTCGCTGCTCCGTCGAATCTTCTTTGAACATTCGACAGACACCATAAACCTTCAATGACAGATTCGACCTTAATTAATTCAGATTTTCGGACGAATGCAATTTTTAACGAAAAACGAAATAAATAAAAACGAATTTCGGGAGTAACTAAATAAATTAATTTTTTGGACGAAAACGAAATTCCGAAACGAAATATTTCAGTGTGCACATGTCTACCTTCTATTTGGGTATGGCATCCATGGGTTGCCTGCCTCCAACTTCAACAAATAATTTTCTCTTCTTTATTGTAATTTTTATGTACCGGTAAATTATTTCAATATTCATATTAATGAAATAATTCAGTTTAATAATGTAATAAAGACATACAGTTTCACGTTAAAAAAAAGGTTTGGAAGCAGGTTCCTCCTGTTAACCAAAATACGCTACTGTGTGTTGTCCACCTTTGGTAATGAGTGGAGATATTTCTGACCTTCTGTTTGGTTGTGGCATCTAATGGTTGCCTGCCACTAACTACATCAAAGTATTTTCTCTTTCTGTTTTATTTTATTTAGTTTAATAATGTAATAAAGACATACAGTTACAAGTTAAAGAAAAGGTCATGGAACAATAAAAACATTCAAGAAAATGGACATTGCCAGCATGCGAACAGAGCCGATTTACTAGCCTTCTGTTTGGGTAAGGAATCCATGGATTACCTGCCATCAACTTCAACAAAGTATTTTCTCTTATTTATAGCCCCCCCGATGGGGATCATGAAGAGAGACACCCAAAATCTGTGCCAGGCATCAAATTTGGAAGACCTTGGCTATTGGGGAGCAGTTCGTCCTCTCAACCAATACCCTGCTGTAGGTGATGCTAGATTCCGAGTTTTGTGCACAATACCCATCCACAGGGCCACTTATAGAAATCACGGGGCCCCGTACAGCCTACCTGACGGGGTCCCTGTGCACAAATTTCCAAACAAAAATCTCCCCACCTAGCACAACCCCCTCTAAATTACCCCCCTGCCCCCCCAATCTCTCCTCCCAGCACATATTCTCCCATTCTTCCTCCTCACACATATCGCCCTCCCTAAATCCCCATTACATTTGCCAATGCCAACACAGCCAGGAAGAGGTGTGCTGTGTTTTGTTCTCCCCTCCTGTCAGAAGAGTGCTGGTCTTTATAGTACATGAGACCGGATCGCTCTTACTGTAGATTGCATTGCACTGTACACACACACACAGCGCCCCCATCTCCCCCAAAGGCTGCTCAGTGCTCACCTCCCGGCAGCAACAAATGTGGATAGGGGGCGGTGTGTTGTACAGTGTCATGCGATCTACAGTAAGAGCAATCCAGTCTCATGTACTGTAAAGACCAGCGCTTTTCTGACAGGAGGGGAGAGAACAAAACACAGCACACCTCCCGCTGGCACTTCTTCTCTTACCGCTCCAGGCTCCAAGCTGCCGTCTCCTCATCCCAGCTGTGAGTGCAGGCGGGGAGGGGGCGGGGTAAGGAGCTCAGCTGTGGCCGGCCAGGGGGGGCATAACAACCCACCCCGGCACCCCCTAAATCCAGCCCTGTGTCTCTCACCTAGCAGCTGAAAGCCGGCGGGAGCGAGATGGAGAGAAACCAACTTTGAGTTGCTGGGTGAGAGACGCTGTCATTCTTTATTCTCTGCTCCACCGATCCTCCTGCTGTCCGGGCCCCCCTGTGTGCCCGGGCCCCCTACAGAAGGGCTGGTGGTCCCCCCCTATCAGCGGCCCTGCCCGGCCCTGCCCATCCAGCCTTGGTGATGTGTAGCAATATTTCTGGCCTTCTATTTGGGTATGGCATTCATAGTGGCCTACCACCAACTTCAACAACGTAATTTCTCATCTTTATAGTAATTTTTGTTGGTAATTTTAAAATTTAGTTTAGTAATTGTAATAAGACAAAAGTTAGTAAAGTTCCAAAATCAATAAAACCAACATTCAAGAAAACTGTGACATTATCTGTGTGCATACAGAACCGATGCACTATATAATTACATTCGGTCATGTTTTTTTTTTTACTGCGAGTCTTCTTCTTTTTTGTCTTTTTAACCACTTGCTTACTGGGCACTTAAACCCCCCTCCTGCCCAGACCAATTTTCAGCTTTCAGCGCTCTCACTCTTTGAATGACAATTGCGCGGTCATACAACACTGTACCCAAATGACATATTTATAATTATTTCCACAAATAGAGCTTTCTTTTGGTGGTATTTGATCACCTCTGCGGTTTTTATTTTTTGTTAAAAAAATCTAAAAGTCAGATTAAAAAAATAAATAAATACAAAACCGTTTTATATTTTGTTATAAAATTTTGCAAACAGGTAATTTTTCTCCTTCATTGATGTACGCTAATGAGGCTGCACTGATGGGCACCAATAGGCTGCACTGATGGGCACCGATAGGCTGCACTGATGGGCTGCACTGATGGGCACCGATGGGCTGCAATGATGGGCACGGATAAGGCGGCACTGATGGGCACCGATAAAGCGGCACTGGTGGGTACTGATAGGCGGCACTGGTGGGCACTGATAGGTGGCACTGGTGGGCACTGAGAGGTGACACTGAGAGGTGGCACTGATGGGTGGCATTGAAGGGCATTGATAGGTGGCACTGGTGGGCACTGAGAATTGGCACTGTCAGCGTGAGGAGAAAAAAAAAAAAAGATTACCGAGCTTTTGTTTACATCATGTGATTAGCTGTCATTGGCTGACCACGTGGTAAGGGGCCGGGATCGGCCCCCTTCTCGGATCTGTGATCACCCGAGTCTCAGTGACTCGGTGATCACAGCGCGCACCGTGCGTGCCCTGCAGGGGGCGCACGGGAAGCGTGAAAAAGGGAGGACGTCTATTGAGGCTCTCCGGCAAAGTAGATCCGCGCTGTAGCCGTCATTCAGCTATAGCACGGATGGGAAGTGGTTAATCTTTAATCCTTAGCTGGCTATTTGGGAGCAGGAAGTCCAGCACGGATGGGAAGTGGTTAATCTTTAATCCTTAGCTGGCTATTTGGGAGCAGGAAGTACTTTCAACTAGGGATGAGCTTCGAGTTCGAGTCGAACTCATGTTCGACTCGAACATTGCCTGTTCGCCCGTTCGCCGAACAGCGAACAAATTGGGGTGTTCGCGGCAAATTCGAAAAATCTATGGGAGAAATCTAAAGTGCTAATTATAAAGGCTAATATGCAAGTTATTGTCCTAAAAAGTGTTTGGGGACCCGGGTCCTGCCCCAGGGGACATGTATCAATGCAAAAAGAAGTTTTAAAAACTGCCGTTTTTTCGGGAGCAGTGATTTTAATAATGCTTAAAATGAAACAATAAAAGTGAAATATTCCTTTAAATTTCGTACCTGGGGGGTGTGTATGATATGCATGTGAAGTGGCGCATGTTTCCCGTGCTTAGAACTGTCCCTGCAAAAAATGTCATTTTTGAAAGAAAAAAAGTCATTTAAAACTGACTCGCGGCTATTAATGAATTGTCGGCTCCCGGCAATACATACAAAAGTCATTGAGAAAAAAAAAAAATTGACGTGGGGTTCCCCCAAATATCCATTCCAGGCCCTTCAGATCTGGCATGGATTTTAAGGGGAACTCCACCCCAAATTTAAAAAAAAATGGCGTGGAGTCCCCCTAAAAATCCATACCAGACCCCCTATCCGAGCACGCAACCTGGCCGGCCGCAGGGGAAAAGGGGGGGGACGAGAGAGCGCCCCCCTCCCTCCTGAACCGTACCAGGCCACATGCCCAGCCCTCAACATGGGGAGGATGTCCCCATGTTGATGGGGAGAAGGGCCTCATCCCCACAACCCTTGCCCGGTGGTTGTGGGGGTCTGCGGGCGGGGGGCTTATCGGAATCTGGAAGATTTAACAAAGGGGACCCCCAGATCCCGGCCCCCCCCTATGTGAATTGGTAAGGGGTACATTGTACCCCTACCATTTCACGAAGAAAGCGTAAAAAAATGTTTAAAAAAACACACAAACACCTTGAAAAAGTCATTTATTTAAAAAACAAAACAAAAACATTCCAGCGGTGAAATCCAGTGTCCCGCGGCGATCCCGATGTCCAGCGCTGTCCTTCATTGGTTGTGCCTGAGCGGACCTGATGGGGAACTCCCTCTCAGTATTTTAAATGTATAGACCCGCTCCTTCTAAAGTTCCCCATCAGGTCCGCTCAGCGGACCAGATGCGGAACATGAGAAGGGGCGGGTCTATACATGTATTACCAAAGTGAGAGCAGTTCCCCATCAGGTCCGCCCCCTCGGTATGTCGGACCCGCCTACGTCATTGGCTTGAGCGGGGAACTTCCTTCACTGTGTAATTTAAATTTACATAGTGAAGGAAGTTCCCCGCTCAAGCCAATGACGTAGGCGGGTCCGACATACCGAGGAGGCGGACCTGATGGGGAACTTCTCTCACTTTGGTAATACATGTATAGACCCGCCCCTTGTCATGTTCCGCATCTGGTCCGCTGAGCGGACCTGATGGGGAACTTTAGAAGGGGCGGGTCTATACATTTAAAACACTGAGAGGGAGTTCCCCATCAGGTCCGCTCAGGCACAACCAATGAAGGACAGCGCTGGACATTGGGATCGCCGCGGGACACTGGATTTCACCGCTGGAATGTTGTTTTTTTGTTTGTTTTTTATTTTTTTAAATAAAGGACTTTTTCAAGGTGTTTGTGTGTTTTTTTAAACATTTTTTTATGCTTTCTTCGTGAAATGGAAGGGGTACAATGTACCCCTTACCAATTCACATAGGGGGGGGCCGGGATCTGGGGGTCCCCTTTGTTAAAGGGGTCTTCCAGATTCCGATAAGCCCCCCGCCCGCAGACCCCCACAACCACCGGGCAAGGGTTGTGGGGATGAGGCCCTTCTCCCCATCAACATGGGGACATCCTCCCCATGTTGAGGGCATGTGGCCTGGTACGGTTCAGGAGGGAGGGGGGGCCGCTCTCTCGTCCCCCCCTTTTCCCCTGCGGCCGGCCAGGTTGCGTGCTCGGATAAGGGGTCTGGTATGGATTTTTAGGGGGACTCCACGCCATTTTTTTTAAAATTTGGGGTGGAGTTCCCCTTAAAATCCATGCCAGATCTGAAGGGCCTGGTAATTGAATTCTGGGGAACCCCCACGCTTTTTTTTTTTTTTTTTATCAATGACTCTTGAATGTATTGCCGGGAGCCGACAATTCATTAATAGCCGCGAGTCAGTTTTAAATGACTTTTTTTCTTTCAAAAATGACATTTTTTGCAGGGACAGTTCTAAGCACGGGAAACATGCGCCACTTTACATGCATATCATACACACCCCCCAGGTACGAAATTTAAAGGAAAATTTCACTTTTATTGTTTCATTTTAAGCATTATTAAAATCACTGCTCCCGAAAAAACGGCCGTTTTTAAAACTTCTTTTTGCATTGATACATGTCCCCTGGGGCAGGACCCGGGTCCCCAAACACTTTTTAGGACAATAACTTGCATATTAGCCTTTATAATTAGCACTTTAGATTTAGAACGTTCGAGTCCATTGTATTTAATAGGGTTCTAAAGTTCACACGAACATTTTGTCTGTTCGCAGGTTCTGGTAAGAACCGAACAGGGGGGTGTTCGGCTCATCCCTGCTTTAAACCAATGCCTCTATTGGGCCTTCTATTTTTATATGGCATCTATGGATTTCCTGCCACCAACAATAACAATGTATTTTCTCTTCCTTGTGTAGCGGGGTCTTACTGCAGTGGACTATTGCTATGAGTACATACCCCAAAACCCCCCTTTTTGGAGTTCCAGTTGTCATGTTATGAACTGTTATTGTAATGTTTAGTGATGTGGGTGGAGCTTGAAGTACAGGGAGAAAGAGACTCTGTTGCCGTGGATACCTTGTGAACTACGGTACCCACAGGGCAGCTGTACTCCCAGAATGCATCACAACCCCTGCACTGCCTGTTGGGGGAGGCTTCTTAAAGGAGAGGCGGAGCCGCGCTCGCTCTCTCTGAACTCCGCGCTCAACTGAGGAGGAAGTGTGTGAGGCCTGCTGCCAGAGTGACTAGGCCCAAAGCCTGGGCCTACCACCTCGCGGAGGATCAACAGCCAGAGAGGAACCTCATCCAGCGTGACCAGACCAGTTCATCTTCGGGTTAGAGTTGTCCTGCCCACCGGCATCTACAGTTGCTGTGAGAAGAAGAATCGGAGACGGTGAATCGCGGAGAGGGAGGTGATCGAGGTACCGATCGCGGAGTGTGTCAGGCGGACTAGGCCTGATCGGGTGAGCGGGCACTTGCCCAGAATCTACCACAGTTTGATAGGCCTGTGACTCTAGGAGGCTTACCGCCACCCTCAGTAGTGACATAACATACATTTTTGAGACACAGTGCAGCGGGTACTAACTACGCAGTTACATTAACTTTGGATTCAGCCCCGGGACATTGCGGGAGTCAGTTTACGTGTTCATCCATGTTGGATTACAGTTAACAAAGTGCACCAACGTTTTGCTAGCGAAGATTTTTCACCTTGGACGAACTTTTAGTATAACCTGTGTCAGGCCTGACAGGAATTACTTTTAAAGGACACGGGGTGGTATTGTCCGCTAGGGGGAGCTCGCTAGCTGAGACTTATTTACTGAAGAAAGTAGGAGATAGATTTTGTCAGTCTTGGTATTTAAACTTTATTACTGTCTCTTGCAGGGCCCTGCAGAGCCATTATGAAACAACAACGCTTGTGTAATTGATTTTATATGCTTTAATCACTTTTAAATACAGTAAACGGTAATTGTTTAAGTATATACCTGTTGCAGTATTCTTTATTACCCTGAAGGATCCATTAGCAGGTAAAGGTAATGTTTCCAGTATCTGTGAGTTTATTGTGGTATATCTGCCTGCAGAATTGTGTTCCCACATAGCCATTGGATCCCACAATTCTTTTCAACACCAGCTGTGTCATAGGGCGGGGTCGATCCAGTTAAGGGGTTGAACATCAGAGGGCAGGCCCAATCAATACCAGCAGCTCTTTCGGGGGTAATGCTACATTTATAATTATTTTTTTTTTTTGTAAATTCATTATATACTGTAATTATAGCTGGTTATGGGTACTACATTCTTCTTCTTTAATCCTTAGCTGGCTATTGGGGAGCAGGTTGTCTTTACAAGTAAGCTTCTGTAGGTGCCACTGGATTCCATATGTTCTTCACAATATGCTTCCACCCTTGGAGATCGGTGGCAAAATTTCAGGCCATGTGAATGATCAGTCGCAGGCTCCTTAGATCCTCTTTGTTATGTTTGAGCCATATTTTTCTTTGGTGCTCCTTGTCAAGCCATCGGTTGGACAGATAGCTCTCACCTGAAGAGTTTATGTGACAGCCAACTGGTGTTCATTCTACAAATGTTGGCAAGCCATAGCAGTCTTTTAGATTTGTTCATTGACTGAAGCTTGGTGGTCGCAACTTGTCCGAATTGTCTCGTTCTGATGCTGATCACGAAGAGAGACACCGAAAAATCTATCTCAGGCATTGCATTTGGAAAACCTTGAGCTTGTTCGTGTAAGGCAGACATGTTCGAAGTCTGGCCCGGGGGCCAATTGTGGCCCACGTTCTGGTTTAATGTGGCCCCCCTGGTAATTTGGATATATATATGTTTTGTGGCCCCCAGGGCCACAAAAGATATATACTGTATTTATCGGTGCTGCCTTTGAAGGGACAGGGAGGGGATTGGAACGAGCGCCGTCAGATTACATACAGGAGAATCTCCTGTTTACTCTGCAGCGTCTGTAATAGGAAGCACCATATACTGGGCTGGCATTGGACGTGATTGTTCTGTCTATCGTAGACTGCCGAGTAAACAGGATATTCTTCTGTATGTAATGTGTTGACGCTCGTCTCGCCCCCTCCCTGTCCTCTCCGAGGCTGCAGATGAGCATCGATCAGGCTGCACTGATGGCAATGGTGAGGCTGCAGTCATGGCACATGTGAGGCTGCATTCATGGAAATTGTGAGGCTGCATTCATGGAAATGGTAAGGCTGCATTCATGGCAATGGTAAGGCTGCTCTCATGGCATTGGTAAGGCTGCATTCACGGCAATGGTGAGGCTGCATTCACGGCAATGGTGAGGCTGCATTCACGGCAATGGTGAGGCTGCATTAATTGCAATAGTGAGGCTGCATTCATGGCAATGGTGAGGTTTAATTCATGGCAATGGTGAGGCCACAGATGGGCACTGATTAGGCTACATTGATGGGCACTCACACTTATTTTGCTTTACAGTTCTTTATTTAGAATTTACGTTTTTTCATGAAACTTCCCTCTTAAAGTGAAGGTGCGTGTTATACGCCTGTGCGTGTTATACACAGATAAATACTGTATATCCAAATAACACGCCCGAGTTTATTCTTTGTCTTGAGTGGCGCTCTGGGATTTGTTGGGCGCCACAAAAGATATATACATATATCCAAATAACACGCCTGAGCTCATCTCTTCACCACACACAGCCACAAAGGCAAGAGAATTCTTGTTGGGCAGTGTATTAGGGCTCGGAGGAACACACTTAGGCCGAATCGTAATGGTTTAAAGAATGTCAGGCAAAATGGTCGGCCCTCACGCATGTTCACTTCTTCAAATCTGGCCCTCTTTGAAAAAAGTTTGGACACCCCTGGTGTAATGCCGCGTACACACAACTGTTTTTAATGTCATTGAAAAAAACTAAGTTTTTCTCGACGTGATTCTTCTCAAGTCTGCCTTGCCTACACACTATCGTGAAAAAAAATGCTCGAAAAAAGCGCGGTGACGTACAACACGTACGATGGCACTATAAAGGGGAAGTTCCATTTGGATGGCGCCATCCTTTGGGCTGCTTTTGCTGATCCTCGTGTTAGTAAAGTTTGGTGAGAGACGATTCGCGCTTTTCAGCCTCATGCTTTTCAGTCCGTTACAGCGTGACGAATGTGCTATCTTCATTATGAAGGCTAGTTTTACCAGAACGAGCGCTCCCGTCTCATCACTTGCTTCTGAGCATGCGCGTTTTTTTCACGTCGTTAAAGATTACACACGGCCTTTTTTCATGACGAGAAAAACGACGACGTGAAAAACGACGAGAAAAATGAGAGCATGTTCCAAATTTTTAATGCCCATTTTTCACGTTGTGAAAAATGCTCTGGACCGTGTGCCTACACACAATCGTTTTTAATGACCAAATAAAAAAATGGCATTTTTCTCGTCATGAAAAACGGTCGTGTGTACACGGCATAAGGCTTAAGTAGAGTCCATGTTTTTGATTTGTACAGGTTAATTGGCAGGATCGGTGTTCGGAAGGAGAGAATTTTGGTCTTGGTGGGGATGTTAGCTAAAAAACAAGTGGACTGTATCTGCAATTTTCTTATTGGCTGCTTGATCAAGCATGGTTATTGGATGTCTGTTGGTTGGTCTGATGTGGAATATACTTGTGAGAAGGAGGTTGATTGAGGCATATCCAGTATGCAGAGCTCTCCCCTCCTCCCACGGCCGCCCAGTACAGCACTACTGCAGAGTGCTCTATGCCTAGCCTTCTGGTAGCCTCAGGTGAGGAGCAGAGGACTAGTGCCGGAGGAGTACAACCGCCCTCTGAACGGAAAAAAAATCCCTGCTGAGAGGAGTGACACTGCAGTAACTCTTGTCAGTGAGAGGGAAGCTCCCAGTGCGCATGCACTGCACATACAGCCAGTGCCCGGGGCAGGTGCCCCCTCTTCCCTCACCTCGTCCCAGCCTGTGACCAGTGAGTCAGTGGCCATATGTTGTACTGGAACCAACAAGCAGATGTTTGGTTCCAGAGTAAGCAGGATATAATAGTGAGTCGAGAAGTTAGGTAAACCATTGCTCGCCAAAAGGACTGTATAGCTGGGCAGTTCCAAAAGACATGCAGGAAATCTTGGAGACACCATGAGACTGGATACATTTTGTTAAGTAAATTCTACAGTGCCTTGAAAAAGTATTCATACCCCTTGAAATTTTCCACATTTTGTCATGTTACAACCAAAAAACGTAAATGTATTTTATTGGGATTTTATGTGATAGACCAACACAAAGTGGCAGATACTTGTGAAGTGGAAGTAAAATGATAAAATGGTTTTCAATTTCTTTTTACAAATAAATATGTGAAAAGTGTGGGGGGCATTTGTATGGCCCCCCCCTGGAGTCAATACTTTGTAGAACCCCCTTTCTCTGCAATTACAGCTGCAAGTCTTTTTGGGGATGTCTCTACCAGCTTTGCACATCTAGAGGGACATTTTTGCCCATTCTTCTTTGCAAAATATCTCAAGCTCTGTCAGATTGGATGGAGAGCGTCTGTGAACAGCAATTTTCAAGTCTTGCCACAGATTCTCAATGTGATTTAGGTCTGGACTTTGACTGGGCCATTCTACCACATGAATATACTTTGATCTAAACCATTCCATTGTAGCTCTGGCTGTATGTTTAGGGTCATTGTCCTGCTGGAAGGTGAACCTCCGCTCCAGTCTCAAGTCTTTTGCAGACTTTAACAGGTTTCCTTCAAAGATTGTCCTGTATTTGGCTCCATCCATTTTCCCATCAACTCTGACCAGCTTCCCTGTCCCTGCTGAAGATGGTGTGTTCAGGGTGATGTGCAGTGTTAGTTTCCCCCCACACATAGCGTTTTGCTTTTATGCCAAAAAGTTCAATTTAGGTCTCATTTAGAAGGAAATTGCTTAAATGTGCATCCCCACAGGGTGACACTGTGGAAGCACTAGTATAAATGTGCCAACGTCCCGATAATCATGGAGAAACATTCATTGAACTAAGAATGGACTTTAGACGGCACATAGGTAAATATTGTAAAAAATCTAGGGGTATTTTTTATTTATAGAAAAAAATTATTAAATCTTAATAAAAATACATTAGTACATTTTGGAAAAATGACATTTATGATAATCATCAATATAGGATCCCGAATAAAGTACTAAACACACTTCCCAGAGATTACAGTAACATGTAAAACTCAAATAAAACAATGCATATCCAACAAACACAAAACCGGGTTGAATGATGTACACAGGGAGTGGATAGCCTTATTCGTAGATCCGGTAAGTTCAAAGATGTAAATCTTGCTTTGCTTAACTAGTTTCGCGTTCCGAGACGCTTCGTCAGGAGCATAATATTAACAGGGCCGTGTTGAATAATAGCACAAGCCTAGGTATTTTTGAATTGAATTTGTATTTTTTCATTCCATTTCACAATTATGTGCCACTTTGTGTTGGTCTATCACATAAAATCCCAATAAAATACATTTACGTTTTTGGTTGCAACATGACAAAATGCAGAAAATTTCAACCTTTCAAGGCACTGTATATAGAAATATGTAGTGGATCAACTGTTCTCTGGCAGAAATCAACATTGTTAGGGGTGGTCTCCAAGTTCTCTCCATCATTACTAGTGATGAGCTTGGGTTTGAACCAGGGGCGTTGCTAGGTGGCAAAAAGACCAGGGGCTTCAGCCCGAAGTCCTAGGCCGGAAACGGGGGGGGGGGGGGGTAGGGGTGTGTATGTGACGCAGGCTTTTTTTTTGGGCTGGGCCGTGACCTACCTGACCTACATACACTGACCTACATAACATACACTGGCCTACATACACTGACCTACATACACTGACCTAAATACACCGACGGTAGTGACCTACATACACTGACCTACATACACTGACGGTAGTGACCTACATACACTGACCTACATACACTGACGGTAGTGACCTACATACACTGACCTACATACACTGTTGGTAGTGACCTACATACACTGACTGACCTACATACACTGACCTACCTGACCTACATACACTGACCTACATACACTGACCTACATACACTGACCTACGTGACCTACATACACTGACTTACCTGACATACATACACTGATCTACCTGACATACACTGACGGTAGTGACCTACATACACTGACCTACCTGTCCTACATACACTGATGGTAGTGACCTACATACACTGACCTACCTACCAGTGGCGTCACTAGGGTTGGTGTCACCTGGTGCGGTATAACATGGCGTCACCCCCCCCCCCAATAATTTTTTTCACCCTAATAACACTGCATATATTGGCAACAGTAGTGCCGTTAATAACTATCAATCAACTAGCAAATTTGAATAACAAAATCATATGAAAATAATAGAAATCAAAGCTTAAACTGTTAAAGAACTGTATTTATTTTAACTTTAAACTTTACTGAATTAATAAATAAATAACACAAAAACAGGAACAAATATGAAAGCATTTAGTTAACATCTAAATCAAAACTTTGCTTTTCTAGCCTTGACAGCTGCAAAATTGTGAACAACATCATCAAAATCAATACATTTCGCTAGTTCACTTTCAACTGATAATATTGCAAGATCAGAAAGCCTTGCCTGTCCCATCGTTGAACGCAAATAGTTTTTTATCAGCTTCAACTTTGAAAAGCTCCTCTCCCATGAAGCCACAGACACACAGATTGTCAGAAATATTTTTAGACATAGTGAAAGGGTTGGAAGAGATTCAATGAAGTCCCATTCTGCTATGAAGGTCAAAACTTGTAAAGCCGACCAATCTTTGACTTCTTCTAGGTTGATCTTGGCTGCTTTGAGATGTCTCCTCAGTCTGGGTATTTCCATTAACAGCTCACTCTCAGATATTTCGTCATAAAAAGTGGTCAGTTTTGGAATGGACACCTTTAATGTTTCTTCAGTTTCATATATGAGACTCTTTGCTTGAACAGCCTCAAACATGGCTGCAACTTCCATGATGGCTCTTAATCTGATCTGGAGTTCAGAATGGAAGCGATCAATGCACTCAAGCATTGCCCTCTTGTTCTCGTCTTGTAGACTTATGCCTCCAGCATCACGTGCCTGTTCCCCTGCCATCCTCTTCTTAAACCTGGCTCTTCTCTCTACGGCAATTCCATATTCTTTAGATTTTAAATGTGCCTGCTTAATTGCATGTTCCACTAGGTGACTGCGCTCTTCAAACAGAAAAAGCGCCGCCGACGCACCAACTGCCCCAGTGTAAAAGGGGCTTAACCGAGGGCTCCAACACGATGAGTGACTTCATCGCAGCTCTGCCCCCACACTTTTCATTATCTGCTGTCCCCAGGGACAGATCCAATCCAGAGATCCCACTGTATGGTGATCTCTGGATCGGATCTGTCCCTGGGGACAGCAGATAATGGCATCATTGGCATGATTTGGATTTTGGAACTGACCTGCTGAAACGGTGTGTTGTTTGCTGGACCGGATCTGATGGCTGCAGAGAAGATGAGAAGATGCTGTAATCTGCTGACAACAAGGCGTGTTGCTTGCTTGGACCGGTTCTGATGGCCGCAGAGAAGACGAGAAGATGCTGTAATCTGCTGACAACAAGGCATGTTGCTTGCTTGGACCGGATCTGATGGCCGCAGAGAAGACGAGAAGATGCTGTGACCTGCTGACAACAAGGCGTGTTGCTTGCTTGGACCGGATCTGATGGCCGCAGAGAAGACGAGAAGATGCTGTGACCTGCTGACAACAAGGCGTGTTGCTTGCTTGGACCGGATCTGATGGCCACAGAGAAGACGAGAAGATGCTGTGACCTGCTGACAACAAGGCGTGTTGCTTGCTTGGACTGGATCTGATGGCCGCAGAGAAGACGAGAAGATGCTGTGACCTGCTGACAACAAGGCGTGTTGCTTGCTTGGACCGGATCTGATGGCCACAGAGAAGACGAGAAGATGCTGCTGTGACCTTCTGCTTGCTGGATGGATCTGATGTGGGTGTGGGTCACTGTCTGCCTACACCTGTGCTGTGGTCTGTGGACACCCCCCCCTTATCAGGCCAGATTAGGGCGGCTCCGCTCAGCTATCATACCTGGTGACACAGAGCACCCCCCCCCCATGAGACCAGCTTGCTCAGGGTGGGTAGGTGTGTCACTCAGCTACTGTGCCTATATCTAATATAATATATCTGTGGCCAGCAGCATTCCCCCCCCCCCCCCCCATCATCATCATCATCAGACCAGCTCAGGCTGGGGGTGTCTCAGTCAGCTAATATAAATTATATTGTGAGTGTTGGCTGTCTGATAATGGGGGGGGGGGGCTGCTGGACACAGATATATTATATTACATATAATAGGCACAGTAGCACAGGAGTTAGCTGGTCTGGTGGGGGGAGGGGCGGCTGGACCAGCTATATTACATAGTATATATATATATATATATATATATATATAAAATCTATAGCTGTGTCTAGCAGCAGACCACCTTGCATCCCCCCCCCCTTCCTTATCATATCATATACAGGCCGTCAGGGGCAGGGCGCCAGACACTGAAACGGAGTCCTCCCACTGTCCCACACTAGCTCTCTTACAAAGGCAACCCCCCCCCCCATACACACACCTCATCTTGTGCTCCGGCGGGCCGACGGTGGAGAACCCCCCCCCACCTGTTCTTATTCTGTGCGCCGCGCCGCCGCCAGCTGGAGTCTCAGACAGTCTGTACTCCTGGAGAGTGGAGAGGAGGAGGGCTGGGCACTGTGGGCAGCGACCGTCACACACAGCAGCCGCGCCGCCCGGGCGGAGAAAGTTGTGTGTGTGCTGCAGTGACGTGTCGTCACATCATCACAGTGCAGTGTGATGATGTGACAGGCTGAGTCGCTCGCTGGCTCTGTAGGGTAGGGAGGAGGATTGGAATTTAGGAATAGGAAGAATAAGGAGCCGGAGGACACACACCAGGCGCGGCCGCGGCGCTGGAGGTGTTGTTCCAGGCTTCCAGCCCAGCGGGGTGAAATTAATCAATGAATGGGTCAGCTGTAAAAAAAAAAAATAAAAAAAAAAAAATAAAAAAAAAAAAGTAAAATAAAAAAAAAAAAAAGGGAGGGTGTCACCCCTCTAGCGGGTGTCACCCGGGGGCGGACCGCACCCCCCGCACCCCCCTAGCAACGCCTCTGCTACCTACACTGATCTACCTGACCTACATACACTGACGGTAGTGACCTATATACACTGACCTACATACACTGACATTTACATACACTGTCTGACCTACCTCAGCTCAGCCGTGGTGTGCGGTGTCACAGCAGGCAGTCAGTCAGTCATCAGAGGAGGAGCCGAGGAGGAGAGCCGAGGAGCCTGGAGGGGAGGAGAGCCGAGGAGGAGAGCCGAGGAGCCTGGAGGGGAAGAGAGCAGAGGAGGAGAGGGGAGCCGAGGAGTCTGGAGGAGAGGAGAGCCGATGAGGAGAGGAGAGCCGAGGATGGAAGGAGAGGAGAGGAGAGCCGCCCGCCCGAGCGCCGAGCGGGGATGTGGCGCGGCGGCCGCATTGTAATTCCCGCCTTCTGGAGCCTGTACACGTCCCGCGGTCCCGGCATTGGACCAGTGGGACGTCCATCATAGGCGTTGCGCAGGCTCCAGAAGGCAGTACCAGTTATGGCACTCGGCCGCCACTCGGCAGGACTCGGCCACACTCGCCCGCACTCGGCCACACTCGGCCGCACTCGGCCACATTCGGCGGCGCTCAGGATCAGATTGGTCCCGGCGCTCGCCGCTCGCTCGGGGCTAACAATAGAGACCTGCATGCATGAGATTCGGGACTTTTCGGGGACCCAATTGGGGCTCCAGTCCCCCAAGCCCCCGCTCCTGACGCCCCTGGTTTGAACTCAAGCTCATCACTTAATCAAGACATGGAAATCTTTCCAACCGGGCAGATCTACTTGATCGTGATAGTTTGTGAACTTCTGGGAACAGTAGTTCATACATACTCAGAAGTGGTTTATGAAGATTCACATTTGTTCAGATTTGGTTGGCTGGAGGTTTAACCGTTATATCCCAAGGTGGGAATAATAAGCATGTCTCATTTTTAGATATCTGCAAAATTAATGTTTTGGAAGTTGTGACAAAGGATCCCAATGTCCCATTCTGTTAAATATCCTGCAAGGTTTTGACTCCCTGGACATCACTAGATCAGGTAAGGGTAAAATAGTGGGGAAATTTGGTATTTTTCTATAGCAGTATAAAGGGAAAGTGGGAACAGGAGGTAGAGAGGGTCAAGCTATGAATTAACCGCCATTCCTTGACAGTAGTTTTCTTCAAAAGCATTTTTGGATGTGAGGAGTAAGGTTAGTCAAAGCTATTTAAAACCCCACTATGGCCTACTCCAGTGAGACTGCCCAGTCATCTGCTTGACACACCCACCCCTATGCATATAAACCATCTGCCTTGCCAAAAAAAAATATTTTTAGAATTTGTGGACTGACAGTTTTCCCCCTCCAGCCAAGATTGTTGTAATACATGAACCCTGGACTCCCCTTCATATCAAGGAAACCCAGAGAGTCCAACCTATCCGTTTGTTTAAAGGTCTATCTCAAGATCCACACAGAAGAGTTCTTGGGATCATACAGGAGCAAGGGTAGAATTTTTATTTTAATAAGATTTATTTTCCCAGTTAGGGAGGTTTTTCTAGGCATTTAATATATTTTTAAGATAGGAGAGCAGATGAGAAATATTCAGAGGGATGAAGTCAAGCACCAACTTAGTTCTAGATCAAGCTACTCTATTTCAGGAACCCATTGTAGTGGAACAGATTATAGACTCGTAGATCTTGGAGGGTCTAGTGGCAGGATTTTTTACTTTTGACTGAATATATGGAAAATGTTTTCAAGATTTAAATTGTGGTTTACACCAGAGTTTCTGAGACGTAAGCACACTAATGGCACAGCCAGAGTTAGAGCTCAGAGCCCCACACCGTTGAGGTCAGTGTATGAAGGAAGCTGTGAGAGGTGCTGGTGTGCACCATGGTGTCCAGGTCGGGACAGAGCAAGGCCCAAGTCTGAGAGAGAGTCCATGAAAGACAGAGCAGCTAGGAAGTTGTAGAGAGTCCATGAGGACCAGAGCAGCTAGGAAGCTGTAGAGAGTCCCTCGAGGACCAGAGCAGCTAGGAAGCTGTAGGGAGGGTCCATGAGGGACAGCACAACTAGGAAGCTGTAGAAAGAGTCCACAAGAAACAGCACAACTAGGAAGCTGTAGAAAGAGTCCACGAGGAACAGCACAACTAGGAAGCTGTAGAAAGAGTCAATGAGGGACAGCACAACTAGGAAGCTGTAGAGAGAGTCCACGAGGGACAGCACAGCTAGGAAGCTGTAGAGAGAGTCCATGAGGGACAGCACAACTAGGAAGCTGTAGAGAGAGTCCACGAGGGACAGCACAACTAGGAAGCTGTAGAAAGAGTCCATGAGGGACAGCACAACTAGGAAGCTGTAGAGAGAGTCCACGAGGGACAGCACAGCTAGGAAGCTGTAGAGAGAGTCCATGAGGGACAGCACAACTAGGAAGCTGTAGAGAGGGTCCATGAGGGAAAGCACAACTAGGAAGCTGTAGAGAGAGTCCACGAGGGACAGCACAGCTAGGAAGCTGTAGAGAGAGTCCATGAGGAACAACACAACCAGGAAGCTCTAGAGAGCGTCCATGAGAGACAGCACAGCTAGGAAGCTGTAGAGAGGGTCCATGAGGGAATGCACAACTAGGAAGCTGTAGGGAGAGTCCATGAGGGACAGCACAACTAGGAAGCTCTAGAGAGCGTCCATGAGGGAAAGCACAACTAGGAAGCTGTAGAGAGGGTCCACGAGCAACAGCACAACTAGGAAGCTGTAGAGAGAGTCCACGTGGGACAGCACAGCTAGGAAGCTGTAGAGAGGGTCCATGAGGGAAAGCACAACTAGGAAGCTGTAGAGAGGGTCCATGAGGTGTCCCAGCTAGGAAGCTGTAGAGAGAGTCCATGTGGGACAGCACAGCTAGGAAGCTGTAGAGACAGTCCATGAGGGACGGCACAACTAGGAAGCTGTAGAGAGTCCACGAGGGACAGCACAGCTAGGAAGCTGTAGAGAGAGTCCATGAGGAACAACACAACCAGGAAGCTCTAGAGAGCGTCCATGAGAGACAGCACAGCTAGGAAGCTGTAGAGAGGGTCCATGAGGGAATGCACAACTAGGAAGCTGTAGGGAGAGTCCATGAGGGACAGCACAACTAGGAAGCTCTAGAGAGAGTCCATGAGGAACAGCACAACTAGGAAGGTCTAGAGAGCGTCCATGAGGGAAAGCACAACTAGGAAGCTGTAGAGAGGGTCCACGAGCAACAGCACAACTAGGAAGCTGTAGAGAGGGTCCACGAGCAACAGCACAACTAGGAAGCTGTAGAGAGAGTCCACGTGGGACAGCACAGCTAGGAAGCTGTAGAGAGGGTCCATGAGGGAAAGCACAACTAGGAAGCTGTAGAGAGGGTCCATGAGGTGTCCCAGCTAGGAAGCTGTAGAGAGAGTCCATGTGGGACAGCACAGCTAGGAAGCTGTAGAGACAGTCCATGAGGGACGGCACAACTAGGAAGCTGTAGAGAGTCCACGAGGGACAGCACAACTAGGAAGCTGTAGGGAGGGTCCATGAGGTGTCCCAGCTAGGAAGCTGTAGAGAGAGTCCATGAGGGACAGCACAACTAGGAAGCTGTAGAGAGAGTCCATGAGGTGTCCCAGCTAGGAAGCTGTAGAGAGAGTCCATGTGGGACAGCACAGCTAGGAAGCTGTAGAGACAGTCCATGAGGGACGGCACAACTAGGAAGCTGTAGAGAGTCCACGAGGGACAGCACAACTAGGAAGCTGTAGGGAGGGTCCATGAGGTGTTCCAGCTAGGAAGCTGTAGAGAGAGTCCATGAGGGACAGCACAACTAGGAAGCTGTAGAGAGAGTCCATGAGGGACATCATAATTAGGAATAAAAAATAAAAATAAAAGTACACACTCTGAAAAATTTGGCGTTTTGTACAAGTTGACATGCTACACTAGTAAAATAAATAAATGTAAAAAAAAATAATAAAAAAAATAAAAAATATAGAAATTCTTGATGGACCATCTGCCATCACTCTTCTATGCAATTTTGCACAATTTGATGTGCTACACTAGTAAAAAAATAAATAAATAAACATAAGAAAATTAAATAATAAAAAAAAAAATGGGACCACTTTATCTTTTTTCTGTCATCACTCATTTATATATCATGCATTTGTGCAAAAAAATAAAATAAGCAATTTTTGCATGAGTTGACGCACTACACTAGTAAAAAAATATATTACCAAATAAAAGTAAGAAAATTAAATAAAAAAAAAGAAAGGGGGACCACTTAAACTTTTTTCTGCCATCACTCATCTACGTATCATGCATTTGTGCAAAAAAAAATCGCAATTTTGCACGAGTTGACGCACTACACTAGTAAAAAAATTAATAAGTAAATAAAAGTAAGAACATTTAATAAAAAAACAAAACAAATGGGACCACTTGATCTTTTTTCTGCCATCACTCATCTATAAATCATGCATTTGTGCAAACAAATTACGCAATTTTGCACGAGTTGACACACTACACTAGTAAAAAAATTTAATAAACGTAAGAAAATTAAATAGAGAATAAAAAATGGGACCACTTGATCTTTTTCCTGCCATCACTCATCTATATATCATGCATTTGTGCAGAAAAATTACACAATTTTGTACGAGTTGACGCACTACACTAGTAAAAAAAAAAGTAAATAACAGTAAGAAAATTTAATAAAAAAAAAAAAAATGGGACCACTTGATCGTTTTTCTGCCATTACTCATCTATATATCATGCATTTGTGGAAAAAAAAAATACGCAATTTTGCATGAGTTGACGCACTACACTAGTAAAAAAATATATAAATAAATAAAAGTAAGAAAATTAAATAAAAAAAAAAAAAAAAAAAAGGGGACCACTTGATCTTTTTTCTGCCATCACTCATCTACGTATCATACATTTGTGCAAAAAAAATCTCAATTTTGCACGAGTTGACGCACTACACTAGTAAAAAAATAAAATAAACGTAAGAAAATTAAATAGAAAATAAAAAATGGGACCACTTGATCTTTTTCCTGCCATCACTCATCTATATATCATGCATTTGTGCAAAAAAATACGCAATTTTGCACGAGTTGACGCACTACGCTAGTGTCATTGAATGAGGCCTGAGAGCTAATATTTTATATACGTTTTTATTTTATATTTTCACGACTTGGTCTTCATTTACCTTTTTTTTTTTTTATTAAAAATGGAAACCTATTTGCTATTTTGATTTTCCTGTTAACCAGAATATTATAACTCAACTTTCCAAACGCTGAGCTGTATTAACACAGCGGGTTCAACGCAGCGTGCCTGAACCGGCAGGACGCCATCCACTGCAATTACGCTTCGCCGCCTCGGGTGTACTCTGCGACGTACATTATATAGGTAGATTAGGGTTTGCACAACAAAATACAGTGCCCTCTCTCTAAAGAAATTATACAGGATAATACATAGTAATATACTAAAAAAAAAAAAAAAAAAAAATAGTGCGCTCCGCTCCTTCTTCTCCTTGTTCATAATATATTCTTTGACTGCCGCTATATGTTCTTGTGTTGGCTCATTTGCATTTGTATTGTGCCATTGCCTGGATGGGTGCTAAGGTCAATTGGAACTCAAGAAAAGAGGGGGGAAATTTATGCAAAAAGTGTTGATTGCATTTGTATGTAATGAAATCATTCAATATTCATCGGAGTATAGAATTCTAATCTTGCAGGGAAAAAAAAAAAAAGTGAAGGACATAAGAGTCACCGGGAAAGCGTAATGAGCTTCTGTAGTGATTAAAAAAAAAAACACTTGAGCTCTGCGAAAATGGCAGGAGGAATAGCGTCTAATCAGCGGTGGATGTGGGAGGCGAAGGATTGGAGTGACATTCTGCTGGGAAGACAGCGACAATGTATGCACGCCAGAAACTTTGACACGCCGGCCGCCATCTGCCATCTGAAATCGTAAACTAGAAACCGAGACTTTCCAAACCAATTTTTATTTTATTTTTTACAACCCCTCCAAATTCGGTAGACTTGGAATAAAGTCACTTTTTTTTAAGGTTAAAAGCTGAACGCCGGGATTTTTTTTCACCCCCCACCCACTGAAATCCCCTCCAGTATCATTTAGTAAAATCACCCCGCCGCCAGTTGCTGGCCCTTTAAAGGAACGGAACACCGGAGGCTTTACATGGGCTTCCCAATCACTGTGATTGGATGTGGCATATACTGTATGTGGCAGCACAGAAGAAGCCCCACCGCCGTACTACCATATATATGTGTATGGCTGGCATTAGGAAGTTTAACCCCCTTGTGATTGGCCGTCCACAGTGATCACATGATCGGGATAGGGTGACCACATTTCCAAGCTGCCATTCAGGGACACCCCCCCTTCCTAAAAAATGATAAGAAATGTTATACCTTTTTTTGTGACCCCCAAAGATTTCACTGGTTCATCCTGGGACCTGTAGTTCTTCACTGGTTGGGGGGGGGGGGTCACATCTTCAGCTCTGAGGGGTTCATGGTGGGACCTGTAGTCCTTCACTTTTGGGGGTCACATCCCCCCAAAAGTGAAGGACTACAAGTCCCAGCATGAACCCCTGGGATCTAAGGGTGTGATCCCATAGATTTCACAGGTTTATGCTGGAACCTGCAGTTCTTCACTATTTGGGGGGCAGGGGGGTCTCACATCTTCAGCTCTGGGGGGGGGCCGTCATGCTGGGACCTGTTGTCTTTCACTTTGGGGAGGTCACACACCCCCAAAGTAAAGGACTACCAGTCCCAGCATGAACCCCTGGGGTCTAAGGGTGTGATCCCATAGATTTCACAAGTTTATGCTGGGACCTGCAGTTCTTTACTATTTGGGAGGCAGGGGGGTCTCACATCTTCAGCTCTTGGGGGGGTTCATGCTGGGACCTGTTGTCCTTCACTTTGGGGAAGTCACACCCTCCAAAGTAAAGGACTACAAGTCCCAACATGAACCCCTGGGATTTAAGGGTGTGACCCCATAGATTTCACGGGTTCATGCTGGGACCTGTAGTTCGTCACTATTTGGGGGGTGTCACATCTTAAGCTCTGAGGGGTTCATGCTGGGACCTGTGTCAGTTTCATTCCAGGACACTGTATTGTCCCAGAGTGAAGGTGCCCGGGATAAACCTGCAGAATGCGGGACTGTCCCGGGCAATCCGGGAAACGTGGTCACCCTAGATCGGGAGCCTCTGTTAAGCATGTGGCAGCATGGAAGAAGCCCCACCACCGTATCACCACATATGTGTATGGCCAGCATTAAGGAGTGTAACCCTTTTACGATTGGCCATCACAGTGATCACGTGATCGGGAGCCTCTGCTACTGGCTGCCGATCCTGTCTGTGTAGGTAGCTAGCAGCATGGTCACTGGGGTTGCCAAATGTGTGTGCTCCCAGCACAAGACAGCAACACCAGCCGTACACATGTAGCAGAACGGAAGAAGCCCCACCACCGTACCACCACATATCTGTATGGCCAGCATTAAGGAGTGTAACCCTTTTATGATTAGCTGATCATATAATCTGGAGCCTCTGCTACTGGCTTTCGATCCTCACTGTGTCAGGGACAGCATGTTCACTGTGCTGGGGGCACCAAGTTAGCATGCTCCCAGCAAAAAAAAAACAGCAACTCCAGCCATAGACACATACACTATATTACCAAAAGTATTGGGACGCCTGCCTTTACACGCACATGAACTTTAATGGCACCCCAGTCTTAGTCCGTAGGGTTCAATATTGAGTTGGCCCACCCTTTGCAGCTATAACACTTTCAACTCTTCTGGGAAGGCCGTCCACAAGGTTTAGGAGTGTGTCTATGGGAATGTTTGACCATTCTTCCAGAAGCGCATTTGTGAGGTCAGGCACTGATGTTGGACGAGAAGGCCTGGCTCACAGTCTCATCCCAAAGGAGTTCTGTCGGGTTGAAGTCAGGACTCTGTGCAGGCCAATCAAGTTCCTCCACCCCAAACTCACTCATCCATGTCTTTATGGACCTTGCTTTGTCCACTGGTGCTCAGTCATGTTGGAACAGGAAGGGGCCGTCCCCAAACTGTTCCCACAAAGTTGGAAGCACGATATTGGCCAAAATGTCTTGGTATGCTTAAAAGTTCTCTTCGCTGAACTAAGGGGCCAAGCCCAACCCCTGAAAAACAACCCCCACACCATAATCCCCCTCCACCAAATTATTTGGACCAGTGCACAAAGCAAGGTCCATAAAGACATGGATGAGCGAGTTTGGGGTGGAGGAACTTGACTGGCCTGCACAGAGTCCTGACCTCAACCCGATAGAACACCTTTGGGATGAATTAGAGCAGAGACTGCGAGCCAGGCCTTCTCTTCCAACATCAGTGCCAGACCTCACAAATGCGCTTCTGGAAGAATGGTCAAACATTCCCATAGACACACTCCTAAACCTTGTGGACAGCCTTCCCAGAAGAGTTGAAGCTGTTATAGCTGCAAAGGGTGGGCCAACTCAATATTGAACCCTACGGACTAAGACTGGGATACCATTAAAGTTCATGTGCGTGTTAAGGCAGGCGTCCCAATACTTTTGGTAATATAGTGTGTGAATATATTTATATATAAACGTTTAACTCCTTTACGATTGGCTGTCACACTGATCACATGACTGGGAGCCTCTGTGCTACTGGCTTCCAATCCTTTCATGGTCATAGTGCTGGGGTTGCTGGCTGTACACATATATGTGACATGCTCCCAGCAAAAAACAGCTACCGGGCGTATGAATATATGTGGCTGCACATAAGAAACCTCACCACCGTACTACCACATATGTGTATGGCCGGAATTAAGAAGTGTAACCCCTTTATGATTGGCTGTCACAGTGATCACATAATCTGTAACCTCTGCTACTGCCTCCCGATCCTTACTGTGTCAGGGACAGCACGCTCACAGTGCTGGTGGCATCAAGTGTGGGTGCTCCCAGAAAAAAACAGCAACTCTAGCTGTACACATATATGTAGCAGCACAGAAGAGGCCCCACCACCGTACTACCACATATGTGTATGGCCAGTTTTAAGAAGTGTAACCCCTTTACGATTGGCTGTCACAGTGATCACATAATCTGTAGCCTCTGCTACTGGCTCCTGATCGTAACTGCGGTCACAGTGCTGGGGGGCACCGAGAGTAAATGCTTCCAGGAAATACGCATATATGTGGTAATATAATAGAAGCCCCACCTCCATATTACCACATATGTGAATGGTCAGCATTAAAAAGTGGAACCCACTTTACGATTTGCTCTCACAGTAATCACATAATCAGGAGCCTCAGCTACAATCTTATGATCCTCTCTGTATCATGGAGAGCGCGATCGCCGTGCTGGGGGTGCCGAGTGTGCATGCGCTCAGAACAAAACAGCACCACCACCGTACCACCACATATGTGTATGGCCAGCATTAGGAAATGTAACCCCTTTACGATTGGGTGACACAGTGATCACATGATCTGGAGCTTCTGCTACTTGCTTCTGATCCTAACTACGGTCACAGTGCTGGGGGGCGCCAAGTGTGCATCCTCCCAGCAAACAAACAGCAACGCCAGCTATACGTATATAGGTGGTAACATAGAGGAGAAGCCCCACCACCATTTTACCACATATGCGACCGATTGCAGTGTACTACTGACCATTGGTAGCTGGTAGGGCTAGCTCCGGATGACATCATCACCGTGCACCCAATCACGGTAAACAAATTAACAGGAGCCCCTCCTACCGGTCACTTTTCAGTCTCTACGTTTTTGGAAAAGATCAGGAACTTTTTTTCCCGCAGCAGATTGCGTTTTGCGTGTAATAGACTTTAATAGACTTTAATAGACTTTAATGGAGCTGCACCAGAAATGCAAGTGTTGTGTTTTTTTAATGCGTTTTGCTTTTTTTTCTCTCCTTAAAGCGGTAGTAAACCAGGCTGTCATAATGTGCTAGTATGCATCACATACTAGCACATTATGAGAAACTTACCTTAGAACGAAGCCCTCCAGTGCCGCGATTTCACCACTGAGACGGCTGACATTTTCCCCCAGTCTTCTTTCAGGGTTTGCCGCCTCTGGCTACATGCTGTTTCCGGCACAGGCTCTGAAGGTCCGGCACTCTAAGCGTCATCAGGACTTGGATTAATTATTTAACTATATTAATTACTAAAAATGTCACAAGGACTAGGAATTTATATTAGTTCTTTTAATTCTTTTAATTTAAATATATTAATTATTATGTAACACAAGGAATATGACCTTATACAGTAGAACCTTGGTTTACAAGTAAAGCGGTCAACAAGCGTTTTGAAAGGTATAGAAATAATAGAGCTAGCACAAAACAAAAAATGATATAAATAACAGCACCTGCATCCCTATAGATACATTTTGGAAAAAACCCCAATTGAATGGGGGGGTGCATGGGACTATAACGGTGCTTGTATGAATATTACAAGTAATTACAAAAAACCCATGAGAAAAATATATATAAAAAAATATAACAATTTTATTCATAATTTGTACAACAATGTTTAAAAAGAAAGGGAGAAATACAAATCATTGCACTCTATCCTTATAAGTCGCCAACGTTGCAGTCCTACATGTTTCACCTATTCAAGGCTTCTTCAGGGACGTATGGAGACTTATGTCCCATACACACGATCGTTTTTCATGTCGTTAAAAATGCCATTTTTAAAAATGGGCATTAAAACCGATCGTGTGTATGCTCCAGAGCATTTTTAACGACGTGAAAAACGGCCATTAAAAATTTCGAACATGCTCTATTTTTTCACGTCGTTTTTCATGTTGTTTTTTTTAACGACATGAAAAAACGATAGTGTGTATGCTTTTACGAGGTGAAAAAAAACGCGCATGCTCAGAATCAAGTATGAGACGGGAGCGCTCGTTCTGGTAAAACTAGCGTTCGTAATGGAGATAGTAAATTCGTCACGCTGTAACGGACTGAAAAGCACGAGGCTGAAAAGCGCGAATCGTCGCTCAACAAACATTACTAACAAGAAGGGTGGCGCCATCCGAACGGAACTTCCCCTTTATAGTGCCGTCGTACGTGTTGTACATCACTGCGCTTTGCTTGAACGTTTTTTAAAATGATCGTGTGTACGCAAGACAGGCTTGAGAGGAAACATGAAAAAAAACGACGAGAAAAACATTGGTTTAAAAAATGGCATGAAAAACGATCGTGTGTACGCCGCATTAAATTGAATCTAAAGAATAATGTGGATATATATAAACAAT
The DNA here is from genome assembly GCA_029206835.1 of Rana muscosa. Taxonomy (NCBI): domain Eukaryota; kingdom Metazoa; phylum Chordata; class Amphibia; order Anura; family Ranidae; genus Rana; species Rana muscosa. The sequence continues at coordinate 324,673,182 of CM055125.1, forward strand.
TCATGAATATATGTTTAATATAAAAAACAAAAAAGCAATTAATGAAATAAACAGCAATATCTGATGTCAAAAGGTCATATGAAGCAATACCTCAATGAATCCTGGTTGCCCTGAGACCGTGGAAATATCCCAGTGATAAGTCAACTTAACTGGGAACAGTTTTATGGAAAAATGAGCATCCGCGCTGACATGTGTTCAAGTTCAATCATCCCCACATGTCTATTCCAGATATTCCAATGAGGAGAATGCTTCTAGCACCTACTCTGATGTAGCCTTGAAAAATATATGAAAATATAGATAAATCATACAGCTTAAGCTGTCTTATAACAGTATCATAGAAAAATATTATATGAAAAAGGAAAAAATAAATAAAAAATAATTTATATAATTTGATAGGCTTACATGTTATTATAATTGTAGGTGCATAGTCTGGGAGCCTGTAGATCGCAATACCATACTCAGAGTAATGAATGAATCTCGTATTAAATGCACTCTATATCTAGCAATGACATAGAGAAGGAGGTGAAATAAATAAAAGCATTGGCAAAAAATTTGGAACGAAGACACTGCAAGGCCCAACATATAAATGTGTGGAGCCGCGCAGTTCGTTCAAACAGGGGGTACGTCGTATGATGAAACGCGCCGGTAGGAGCTACGTACACACGCTACTGCGCATGCCCTGACCGATGTTCGGCCATTTTACATGAAGGAAATTGACCAGCCATGGATATGATGTGCCTACACTCTCGTTTCTGTCATTATTATGTGTGTGCACTACATTTTTAATAAATGTGCTACTTCTACAGTATTGCGCTATGTGGATTTTTGTATCTTTCATATGGTCATTGGTTTCCTGACGTTGCCTCCTGGCTTGTTTGCGAGTTCCTCCATTGCACACCATCTGCGGATTCCGGAGAGGGCATCTGGGCTACCAGTGAGTGGATCTGAGATCCGATTGAGCGCCTTCTGACTCCCCCCCCCCGAGTAAGGGTGGTTGCTGACAGGGCTGGACTGGGACAAAAATTTGGCCCTGGACTTCATCCAGACAGGCCCACTTTAATTCAATAAAATGCTACCCCCCACCCCAACCCCCCCCAAAAAAATCACGCCCACTAAAAGGCCCCTACATCCATTATTGTATATCATGAGAGGGTGAGAGAGAGGGGAATGAGAGAGAGAGGGAGGGTTGAGGGAAAGGGGGTGAGAGGGGGTAGGTGAGAGAGGGGGTGAGTGTAAGAGAGAGGGAGTGAGTGTAAAAGAGAGGGGGTGAGTGTAAAAAGGCAGTGCTTTCACACTGGGGCGCTGCTAGGGCGTTAAAAAAGTCCTCCAAGCAGAATCATTGGGGCGGTGGAGGAGCGGTGTACACACCGCTCCTGCCCATTGAAATGAATGGCCACCGCTGTTGAAGTGCCTGCAAAGCACTTCGGCAGCAGCGCTACATGGGCGCATTTAACCTTTAATCTGGCTGCTAGCGGGGGTTAAAAGTGCCTGCTAGAAGCCAAATAGCGCAGCTAAAACGACAGTAAAGTGCTGCTAAAACTAGCAGCATTTTACCGTCAATGCCCGCCCCAGTGTGAAAGCAGTCTAAGAGTCAGGGAGTGAATGAGACAGAGGAGGGGGCAGAGAGACAGAGGGGGGAGCTGAGAGACAGATGGGGGGGAGCTGAGAGACAGAGGGGGAGCTGAGAGACAGAGGGGGGAGCTGAGAGACAGAGGGGGAATCTGAGAGACAGAGTGGGGAGCTAAGAGACAGAGGGAGGGAGCTGAGAGACAGAGGGGGAGCTGAGAGACAGAGGGGGAGCTGAGAGACAGAGGGGGGCTGAGAGACAGAGGGGGGAGCTGAGAGATAGAGGAGGAGGGCTGAGAGATAGAGGGGGAGCTGAGAGATAGAGGAGGAGAGCTGAGAGATAAAGGAGGGGGCTGAGAGACAGAGAAGGGGGCTGAGAGACAGTGGAGGGGGCTGAGAGACAGTGGGGGGGCTGAGAGACAGAGGAGGGGTCTGGGAGACAGAGGGGGAGCTGAGAGACAGAGGGGGGAGCTGAGAGACAGAGGGGGAAGCTGAGAAACAGAGGGGGAAGCTGAGAGACAGAGGGGGAGCTGAGAGACAGAGGGGGAGCTGAGAGACAGAGGGGGGGCTGAGAGACAGGGGGAGCTGAGAGACAGGGGGAGCTGAGAGGCAGAGGGGGTGGGGAGACAGAGGGGGTGGGGAGACAGAGGGGGGAGCTGAGAGACAGAGGGTGGAGCTGAGAGACAGAGGAGGAGAGCTGAGAGATAGAGGAGGGGGCTGAAAGACAGAGGAGGGGGCTGAGAGACAGAGGAGGGGTCTGAGAGACAGAGGGGGAGCTGAGAGACAGAGGGGGGAGCTGAGAGACAGAGGGGGGAGCTGAGAGACAGAGGGGGGGAGCTGAGAGACAGAGGGGGAGCTGAGAGACAGAGAGGGGAACAGAGAGACAGAGTGGGGCTGAGAGATAGGGGCTAAGAGACAGAAGGTGGGAGCTGAGAGACAGAGGGGGGAGCTGAGAAATAGAGGAGGAGAGCTGAGAGATAGAGGAGGGGGCTGAGAGACAGTGGGGGCTGAGAGACAGAGGAGGGGTCTGAGAGACAGAGGGGGGGTAAAAGCGCCTGCTAGAAGCTGAATAGCGCAGCTAAAACGACAGTAAAGTGCTGCCAAAACTAGCAGCATTTTACCGTCAATGCCCGCCCCAGTGTGAAAGCAGCCTAAAAGTCAGGGAGTGAATGAGACAGAGGAGGGGGCAGAGAGACAGAGGGGGGAGCTGAGAGACAGAGGGGGGGGTGCTGAGAGACAGATGGGCTGTTGAGAGACAGAGGGGGGAGCTGAGAGACAGAGGGGGAATCTGAGAGACAGAGTGGGGAGCTAAGAGACAGAGGGAGGGATCTGAGAGACAGAGGGGGAGCTGAGAGACAGAGGGGGGGCTGAGAGACAGAGGGGGAGCTGAGAGACAGAGGGGGGAGCTGAGAGACAGAGGGGGAGCTGAGAGACAGAGGGGGAGCTGAGAGACAGAGGGGGGCTGAGAGACAGGGGGAGCTGAGAGACAGAGGGGGGAGCTGAGAGACAGAGGGGGGAGCTGAGAGACAGAGGGGGGCTGAGAGACAGGGGGAGCTGAGAGACAGGGGGAGCTGAGAGACAGTGGGGGCTGAGAGACAGAGGAGGGGTCTGAGAGACAGAGGGGGGTAAAAGCGCCTGCTAGAAGCCGAATAGCGCAGCTCAAACGACAGTAAAGTGCTGCTAAAACTAGCAGCATTTTACCGTCAATGCCCGCCCCAGTGTGAAAGCAGCCTAAAAGTCAGGGAGTGAATGAGACAGAGGAGGGGGCAGAGAGACAGAGGGGGAGCTGAGAGACAGAGTGGGGGGGGGGGTGCTGAGAGACAGAGGGGGTGCTGAGAGACAGAGGGGGTGCTGAGAGACAGAGGGGGAGCTGAGAGACAGAGGGGGAATCTGAGAGACAGAGGGGGAATCTGAGAGACAGAGTGGGGATCTGAGAGTCAGAGGGAGGGATCTGAGAGACAGAGGGGGAGCTGAGAGACAGAGGGGGTGCTGAGAGACAGAGGGGGGGCTGAGAGACAGGGAGAGCTGAGAGACATGGGGAGCTGAGAGACAGAGGGGGGCTGAGAGACAGAGGGGGGAGCTGAGAGACAGAGGGGGGAGCTGAGAGACAGAGGGGGGAGCTGAGAGACAGAGGGAGGGAGCTGAGAGACAGAGGGAGGGAGCTGAGAGACAGAGGGAGGGAGCTGAGAGACAGAGGGGGGGCTGAGAGACAGAGGGGGGGCTGAGAGACAGAGGGAGCTGAGAGACAAGGGGAGCTGAGAGACAGAGGGGGTGGGGAGACAGGGGGGGAGCTGAGAGACAGAGGGGGGAGCTGAGAGATAGAGGAGGAGAGCTGAGAGACAGAGGAGGGGTCTGAGAGACAGAGGAGGGGTCTGAGAGACAGAGGGGGAGCTGAGAGACAGAGGGGGGAGCTGTTTGCTGCCACGCTCGCGCTGCCGCCGAACTGTATAAAAAAACGGCCCACAAAAAAACCCCCCAAAAAAAAAAAAAATGTTTAAAAAAAAATAAAAACATTTTTTTTGTGGGCCACTGTTTGCTGCAAAAAAAAAAAAACGGCCCACTGAGCCATCGGCCCACTGGGAAACTCCCGGTAGTCCCGATGGCCAGTCCATCCCTGGTTGCTGATTCTCTGGTAAGCCTTCAATCGTTAATGTGTGGTGGGTGTCACGCTGGTGATTCTTTGTCTTATACCAGAGGTAGGCAACCTCCGCCCTCCAGCTGTGATGAAACTACAAGCCCCATGAGACATTGCAAGACCTTGACAATCACAGGCATGACTCCTAGAGGCAGAGGCATGATGGGATTTGTAGGTTCACCACAGCTGGAATGCCAAGGTTGCATACCCCTGGCTTATATCCTCAGCACGGATTCTATATCCTCAGCACGGATTCTATATCCTCAGCACAGATTTATGGACTTTTCTATGGGACTCTTTCCTACGAATTTATAGTTTGATTATTTCTCATTTAATTATATTGATTTATGCACTTTATCGTATTTATTGTATTTGTATGTATTCACACATGTTTAGCGCTGCACTTTGTTTATGTATAATCAACCATGGGAGTTTACTCCCACTTTAAGCATCATGAGGACTAGAGTTTTATATTACCGTATATACTTGAGTCTAAGCCGACCCGAGTATAAGCCGAGGTACCTAATTTTACCACAAAAAACTGGAAAAACGTATTGACTCGAGTATAAGCCGAGGGTGAGAATGCAGCAGCTACTGTAAGCGGAAAAGAGGGTCAACAATGCCCATTTGCAGCTTCACTGTGCCCATTCCAACCTCACTATGCCATACCTTACTGTGCCCATTGCAGTCTCACTGTGCCACACGGTACTCACTGTGCCACACGGTACTCACTGTGCCCATTGCAGTCTCACTGTGCCATAATGGGGTTGATTTACTAAAGGCAAATCCACTTTGCACTGCAAGTGCACTTGGAAGTGCACTTGGAAGTGCAGTCGCTGTAAATTTGAGGGGGACATGCAAGGAAAATAAAAAACAGCTTGTACATGATTGGATGATAAAATCAGCAGAGCTTCCCCTCATTTCAGATCTTCCCCTCAGATCTAAAGCGTCTGCACTTCCAAGTGCACTTGGAGTGCACTTGCAGTGCAAAGTGGATTTGCCTTTAGTAAATCAACCCCAATGTGTCCATTGCAGTCTCACTGTGCCCGAGTACCTGCATTCTTGACAGGCGTCCATTTTTTAAAAGTTGGCGTTCCGTGATAGGCATTTGACACTGTGTTCCGCCTATCACGGAGGTCCGCTCATCCTCTGACTCAGTTTCCCAGCAGACACTGTGTTCAGTGTTCCGCCAATCCCGGACATTCTTTCATCCTCGAACAAGAGGACGTCCGCGATTGGCGGAACATTGAACACAGTGTCTGCTGGGAAACTGTCCGAGGATAAGAGGACCTCCGTGATAGGTGGAACACAGTGTCAAATGCCTATCACAGAACGGAACACCAGGAGGAAGGTGCGACTTTTAAAAAAATGGACGCCTGGCAAGGACTCAGGTACTGACTCGAGTATAAGCCGAGGGGGTTTTTTTCTGCCCTAAAAAAAGGGCTGAAAACTCGGCTTATACTCGAGTATATACGGTGTATATTTTTTTTACTGTATTATTTCATTGTATTATATTAATTATTACGCGTCACAAGGACTAGGGTTTTGTATTATTATCATTTTTTTATTATTATTATTATAATATAACAATCCCCCCTTCCCCACCTCTGGGTTCAGTTACAGGAAGGGATAGTATTGGGGTTACAGGGAGGGTTATTCTTTTGGATATAGAGAGGGTTAGTATTGGGGTTACAGGGAGGGTTAGAGAGAGTTATTGAGCTATATAGTAAACAACTGGCTTTTTTTCAGCCAAGTTGCTAAAGATAGCCTAGAAAATACCTGAAAAGGAGCTGAGTGCTCCACCTCCTTGCTAAAAATGAGAATACAAAACAATCATATTCTTGTGCAAAAAAATATATTATTCAAAAGTGCTTAACAAAATACATACAAACACATCTTCTTTTTGGTTTAAATTTGATTCCATCAGCATTTAATTTGCACAGCAGATTTCTCCCTGGGGACAAATAGCAGTTAGTAGCCAGTTTGGCAATTGCGTTGGCCAGGAATCGAACCCGGGTCAGCTACTGGATAAGCAGCTATGCTAACCACTGCACCACCAACGCAAGGAATGCCTTTGGAGTGTGGGAGGAAAAATCCTGAGGATGGCGAGGTGAGGATGGCGCTGGATCCCACTTCTACGGCTATGTCTGGTCTTGTCACAGTGGCAACATATAGCAGTTTACCAATTGCTCTGTAATACGTATCATTGTTGGGTAGCAAGTTTTCTCCTTCATTGCTCTTTTGATAGCCTGGTTCCATAGACGTTTTCACTTCCTTTGCATATTGCATATGGAATTGTTGCAAGATTTCTGAGATTTTCTGAGAAGATAACTTCCATCTTTTTCTCTCTCTATTTCGATACCCAGACAGTAGCTAATGTTCCCAAGTTCTTTGATTTCAAAATTTTCTTTCAGCTTGTGAACAGGGGAGGGCAGGGCCAGGGGGCAGGGTGGCAATTGCCTCCCAGGCCGCCCTAACTTATGATCAAAATGGCCGGCAGCCGCTGCCCGCTACCATTTTCTTTTTTATTCTGGTCTAGGAAGTCGGGCCGGGGGCACGGCCATGGCGGGCCGACCACTAGCTGTTGCATTCCGGGAGTTGTAGTCCGCGCTCAAGCTTCCGGTGGGTGGAAAACACAGCAGCGCAGAGGAAACTGCAACTCCCTGGGACCGGATTCTTGGAAGCAGACAGAGGCAGGGCGTGCCAGGGAGTCAGAACGCAGGGCTGCAGGGCTGGGCGCTGGCTGCAACTTGACCCCAGGATCAGGAGCGTTACCCCCTCCCCCCAGGAGACTGTGGCGTGCAAGGACCTGCTGAGATCGTTGAGGTGAGAGACCCTGACACCCCTAGCTGACCCCCATCTCCCCCACCATACACCCCATGTAACCTGCCCCAGTGATCAGGCTTCATTGATGGGCACTAGAGTTGGCTGCACTGGTAAGCACTGATGGGCACTGGTGGGGCTGCATTGAAAAACCAGGTGGGCCATGGATAGTGAGCTGATTCGACGGTTCAATGGGCCACTTGACCGGACTTGCCCCCCAGGCCTAAGGCTACCAGCCCTCCCCTGCTTGTGAACTATCTGATTGTAATCCCTTTCTTGTTCAAAACAGGTTATAATGTCATCAACATAGATAAGGATGTATATCCATCTGTCTTCTTGATTCTTGGAGTAGAGACGGGGGTCTGCTTTGCTTCTTGAGAATCCCTCTTTAGTAAGTACTTTGTGAATCCCTCTTTAGTAAGTACTTTGTTCAGTTTCGCATTCCACATCCTTGCAGATTGTTTAACCACTTAAGCCCCGGACCATTTGGTAGCTAAAGGACCAGAGGTGAATTCAGAATTTTGCACTGCGCTGCTTTAACTGTAAATTGTGCGGACATGCAATGTTGTACCCAAACGAAATTTGCGTCCTTTTCTTCCCACAAATAGAGCTTTCTTTTAATGGTATTTGATTGCCTCTGCGATTTTTATTTTTTGCGATATAAACGGAAAAAGACCGAAAATTTTGAAAAAAAATGATATTTTCTACTTTTTGTTATAAGAAAAATCGAATAAACTCAATTTTAGTCATACATTTAGGCCAAAATGTATTCAGCCACATGTCTTTAGTAAAAAAAATGTCAATAAGCGTATATTTATTGGTTTGCGCAAAAGTTATAGCGTTTACAAACTAGGGTACATTTTCTGGAATTTACACAGCTTTAAATTTATGACTGCCTATCTCATTTCTTGAGGTGCTAAAATGGCAGGGCAGTACAAAACCCCCCCAAATGACCCCATTTTAGAAAGTAGACACCCCAAGGAAATTGCTGAGAGGCATGTTGAGCCCATTGAATATTTTTTTTTTGTCCCAAGTGATTGAATAATGACAAAAAAAAAAAAAAATTACAAAAAGTTGTCACTAAATGATATATTGCTCACACATGCCATGGTTATATGTGGAATTGCACCTCAAAATACATTCTGCTGCTTCTCCTGAGTACGGGGATACCACATGTGTGGGACTTTTTAGGAGCCTAGCCACGTACGGGACCCCGGAAACCAAGCACCGCCTTCAGGATTTCTAAGGGCGCAAATTTTTGATTTCACTCCTCACTACCTATCACAGTTTTGAAGGCCATAAAATGCCAAAATAGCACAAAACCCCCCCAAATGACCCCATTTTAGAAAGTAGACACCCCAAGGAAATTGCTGAGAGGCCTGTTGAGCCCATTGAATATTTTTTTTTTGTCCCAAGTGATTGAATAATGACAAAAAAAAATAAAAAATTACAAAAAGTTGTCACTAAATGATATATTGCTCACACATGCCATGGTTATATGTGGAATTGCACCCCAAAATAAATTTTGCTGCTTCTCCTGAGTACGGGGATACCACATGTGTGGGACTTTTTAGGAGCCTAGCCGCGTACGGGACCCCAAAAACCAATCACCGCCTTCAGAATTTCTAGGCACAAATTTTTGATTTGACTCCTCACTACCTATCACAGTTTCGAAGGCCATAAAATGCCAAAATAGCACAAAACCCCCCCAAATGACCCTATTTTGGAAAGTAGACACCCAAAGCTGTTTGCTGAGAGGCATTGTGAGTATTTTACAGCTCTCATTTGTTTTTGAAAATGAAGAAAGAATTTTTTTTTTCTTTTTTTTTTTCGATTTTCAAAACTTTGTGACAAAATGCGAGATCTGCAAAATACTCACAATACCTCTCAGCAAATAGCTTGGGGTGTCTACTTTCCAAAATGGGGTCATTTGGGGGGTTTTTTTGCCATCTGGGCATTCCATGGCCTCCGAAACTGTGATAGGCAGTGAGAAGTGAAATCAAAAATTTACACCCATAGAAAGCCTGAAGGCGGTGCTTGGTTTTTGGGGTCCCGTACGCGGCTAGGCTCCCAAAAAGTCTCACACATGTGGTATCCCCGTACTCAGGAGAAGCAACAGAATGTATTTTGGGGTGTAATTCCACATATGCCCATGGCATGTTTGAGCAATATATCATTTAGTGACAACTTTGTGCAAAAAAAAAAAAAAAAAATTGTCTATTTTCCGCAACTTGTGTCAACATATAAAATATTCCATGGACTCGACATGCCTCTCAGTATATAGCTTGGGGTGTCTACTTTCCAAAATGGGGTCATTTGGGGGGGTTTTGAACTGTTCTGGCATTTTATACACAACATTAGGAAGCTTACATCCACTCTTCTAACCACTTGAAGACAAAGCCCTTTTTGACACTTTTTGTTTACATGAAAACATATTTTCTTTGCAAGAAAATTATGTTGAACCCCCAAACATTATATATATTTTTAAAGCAAAGGCCCTACAGAATAAAATGGTGGGTGTTGCATTTTTTTTTTCTACACAGTATTTGCGCAGCGATTTTTCAAACGCATTTTTTGGGGAAAAAATACACTTTTTTTAATTTTAACGCACTAAAACACACTATATTGCCCAAATGTTTGATGAAATAAAAAAGATGATCTTAGGCCGAGTACATAGATACCAAACACGACATGCTTTAAAATTTCGCACAAACGCGCATTGGCGACAAACTACATACATCCTTTAAAAGCCTTTACAGGTTACCCCGTTAGATTTACAGAGGAGGTCTACTGCTAAAATTACTGCCCTCGATCTGACCTTTGCGGTGATACCTCACATGCATGGTGCAATTGCTGTTTACATATGACGCGAGACCGACGCTTGCGTTCGCCATTGGGCAAGAGCAGGGCAGGACAAGGGTGCTTTTTTTTTTTTTTTTTTTTTTTTTTTATTATTAATTTTGCTTTTTTATTTTATTTTTAAACTGTTGCTTCCATATTTTTTTTTTTTTTTTATCATTTTTATTGTTAGCTCAGGGAATGTAAATATCCCCTATGATAGCAATAGGTAATGACAGGTACTCTTTTTTGAAAAAACTGGGGTCTATTGGACCCTAGATCTTTCCTCTGCCCTCAAAGCATCTGACCACACCAAGATCGGTGTGATAAAATGCTTTCCCAATTTCCCAATGGCGCTTTTTATATCTGGGGGGGGGGGGACATTCCCTCCCACTGCTTGTAAAAGCAGTCCAGAGGCTAATTAGCCGCTAGGATTGCTTTTACATGAAAGCCGGCCGCAGGCTGAAAAGAATGATACCAAGATGATACCTAAACCCGCAGGCATCATTCTGGTATAAACATTAAAATCCAGCAACATACCAGTACGTTGCTGGTCCTTGTTGGACATGTATTGTAATCTTTTTTTTCATGCAGCCTGTTGACTGAACGAAAAAAAAAGATTGATCGGTGGGTATGCCCACCATTACAATACCGCCCTTCATCCACCCACTTCTAATGATGGGCATACATGCACCATTTATATATGCCGAAGCATGGGGGCATCTTCCCGCAAAAGTTATGCCGCGTACACATGGTCAGACTTTTCCACGGGCAAGCCTCCGTCGGAATTTCGACCGTATGTACGCGGCATTAGGAGCAAAATCGCTCCTCCGCCCCTGCTGCCCCAATGCTTCGGCATATATGCTTTTTTTTTTTTAACTGTGGTGGTGAAATCACCTCCTACAGCACTGGAGTTGCAGGGATCAGGCCTGTCTCTGCGAACGCTGCAGTTATGTGTGTTGTGTTTTGCAAGTGACAGTGATCGATCGATACTGCACTTGGGTGGCCTGGGCTGGACGGAGGGGCAAAACGCAGGTGCTAGCAGGTATCTGGGCTGATCCCGCTAACACTGCGTTTTTGGGAACCCTAAACTGCTGGGGATGCTAGTATACATCTGATCAGATCAGATATTGATCTGTTCAGATACTATACCACTAAGGGGGGTGTATGCTTAACGCGTGGGTGTTAGCGCTACTGGCACTAACCTGACGCTGCCTGGGGTGTGACGCAGAGCCTCTCTGACGCTAAAACCTAATTGATATCACCCGCCGGGCGATCAGGGGGTTAAACCTTTATTGGGTTATATACGGCGGGTGCCCTGACACTATAAAAAGCAAACTAACTAACCAGCGTCACCCGTAACACTTATATGATGATCACTGGTGAAAGGGTTAACTAGGGGCAATTAGGGGGTTAAAACCTTTATTAGATAATATATGGGGGTACCTGACGCTATATAAAAACCTGACGGCGAACCTAAAAAAAAATTACTGGCTACCTATCGGGCATCACCGACACTAAGACAACGATCATAAAAACGATCGCTTAGCGACAGTGGTGATAGGGGGTGAAAGGGTTACCTGGGGGGCGATCAGGGGGTTAAACCTTTATTAGATAATATATTGGGGTACCTGACGCTATAAAAACCTGCGGTGAACCTAAAAAAAATTACTGGCTACCGATCTGCGTCACCGACGCTAAGACAGCGATCAGAAAAATTATCGCTTAGCGACAGTGGTGATAGGGGGTGAAAGGGTTACCTGGGGGGCGATCAAGGGGGTTAAACCTTTATCAGGTAATATATTGGGGTACCTGACGCTATAAAAACCTGCGGCGAACCTAAAAAAAATTACTGGCTACCGATCTGCATCACCGACGCTAAGACAGCGATCAGAAAAATTATCGCTTAGTGACAGTGGTGATAGGGGGTGAAAGGGTTACCTGGGGGGCGATCAAGGGGGTTAAACCTTTATTAGGTAATATATGGGGGTACCCGACGCTAGAAAAACCTGCGGCAAACCTAAAAAAAATTACTGGCTACCGATCAGCATCACCGACGCTAAGACATCGATCAGAAAAATGATCGCTTAGCGACGGCGGTGCTAGGGGGTGAAAGGGTTATCTGGGGGGTGATCAGGGGGTTAAACCTTTATTAGGGGGGGTTAGGGGGCTACACTGGACCTAAAACTAAATGTAGTGACACTTTTACAGTCACAAATGTCACTGATTGCAGTGATCACTAAATAAATGGTCACTGCAATCAGTGACACTGTGAATGGGGGCTGGGGGGTGATCTGGGGGGTGATATGGGGGTGTCTGGGGGGGCCTGGGGGGGCGATTTATGTGCCTATGTGTCCTGGTGTCAGTGTAGTGTTGTGTGCACTAACCTGCATCTTCTCCTGTACGGCGCTCGGTATATGTGAGCGCTGCAGGAGAGATGACATCACTTCCTGCTGCCTGGCAGGCAGAGGAAGCTCTCTCATTCGCCGGGAGCGATCGCTCCCGAAGGTAAAATGACCACCCACTGTAAAGAAGGGGGGTCCGATCGGACCCCCCAACTATACAAAGGCAATCACGTATATGTACGTGATTCTGCCTGTCGGTGCCATTCTGCCGACGTATATTTACAGTGGGCGGTCATTAAGTGGTTAAGACCGTAGATGCTCTTCTGATGTTTACACACAAGGTTGTCTCCTTGCTCACACGCTGGTGGTTGCTCCATGTAGAGATCTTCCTTAATGTCTCCATTTAAGAAAGCAGTTTTAACCACTTAAGCCCCGGACCATTTTGTAGCTAAAGGACCAGAGGTGATTTAAAAATTTTGCACTGCGCTGCTTTAACTGTAAATTGTGCGGACATGCAATGTTGTACCCAAACGAAATTTGCGTCCTTTTCTTCCCACAAATAGAGCTTTCTTTTAATGGTATTTGATTGCCTCTGCGATTTTTATTTTTTGCGATATAAACGGAAATAGACCGAAAATTTTGAAAAAAAATGATATTTTCTACTTTTTGTTATAAGAAAAATCGAATAAACTCAATTTTAGTCATACATTTAGGCCAAAATGTATTCAGCCACATGTCTTTAGTAAAAAAATGTCAATAAGCGTATATTTATTGGTTTGCGCAAAAGTTATAGCGTTTACAACTAGGGTACATTTTCTGGAATTTACACAGCTTTTAGTTTATGACTGCCTATCTCATTTCTTGAGGTGCTAAAATGGCAGGGCAGTACAAAACCCCCCCAAATGACCCCATTTTGGAAAGTAGACATCCCAAGGAAATTGCTGAGAGGCATGTTGAGCCCATTGAATATTTTTTTATTTTTTGTCTCAAGTGATTGAATAATGACAAAAAAAAAAGAAAATTACAAAAAGTTGTCACTAAATGATATATTGCTCACACATGCCATGGTTATATGTGGAATTGCACCCAAAATACATTTTGCTGCTTCTCCTGAGTACGGGAATACCACATGTGTGGGACTTTTTAGGAGCCTAGCCGCGTACGGGCCCCCGGAAACCAAGCACCGCCTTCAGGATTTCTAAGGGCGCAAATTTTTGATTTCACTCCTCACTACCTATCACAGTTTCGGAGGCCATAAAATGCCAAAATAGCACAAAACCCCCCCAAATGACCCCATTTTAGAAAGTAGACACCCCAAGGAAATTGCTTAGAGGCCCGTTGAGCCCATTGAATATTTTTTTTTGTCCCAAGTGATTGAATAATGACAAAAAAATAAATAAAATAAAAAATTACAAAAAGTTGTCACTAAATGATATATTGTTCACACATGCCATGGTTATATGTGGAATTACACCCAAAATACATTTTGCTGCTTGTCATGGATATGCAGTAGTGTTTGTCTGCCATCTTACCTTCCTCCTCATGTGTTCATCTAGAGACCAGACCTCCTTCACCTGGCTTCCTTTATAATCTCCTCCCAGCCTGACTCCACCCCAGGCCCTATCACTGAACACTATATTAACCTGTGCACTGCAAGCCTGCTTTGCTGATCAACGTGTTTGTTAGGCATTGTGTGTTTGGGTTCCTGCCTGCCGTGTGCTACGTCTGTCTCTCTGTTACGTTATTGGCTTGTCCCCGACCATCCCTGTCTGCTCGTGACCCTTGACCTTCGGCTCGTTCTTCGTTATCCTTGTCTGCTTGTGGCCCCTGACCTTCGGCTTGTTATTCGGTTCTCTCTATCGTGTGCTGCTGCTTCCCCTTATCCTACGGGGCGTGAGCTAGGAAACTCCAGGGGCCGCGACCTGGTCCCAGCCTGCAGCGTAACATCCTCACCACTAGAGGCCCTGGAGAAGACCAGCTGGGTCTTAGACTCCGCGCCCTGGGGAATCTTGGCTCTCGCTTCCGTTGGGATCCCGGTTGTGCTCCTCTGGTCCCGCTTTCCACAACCACCCAGTTTCCTATCCACAGAAGCCAGCCATAGGGTTCACTACCTCGCGGTGCACTCCTGTCCCCCTACGGTGTGCATCTGTCACCTGGCCACAGGTGACCCTGACAGTTTGATCAGCCATGAACCCGGCTGACATCCCGCTACCCGCGGATGATCCATTGCAGGGCATAGTTTGCAGACTTGAAACCCAGGAATCGAATCAGACTCAGGTGATGCGATTCCTCCAGGATCTGGCTTCTCGCTTCGAGCAGCTTCAGGCCTCCTTGGGAACCCTGAATCCGCAACCTCAAATACAATCAGCGGTTGCACCTATTGCACCAGTCGCAGCCACACACTCGCTACAACTGCCAGCTCCGTCCCGTTTCTCTGGGGACTCCAAGGCTTGCAGGGGGTTCCTTAGCCAATGCACGATTCATTTTGAGCTCCAGCCCCAAAACTTCCTGTCTGATCGGGCTAAGGTAGCCTATATCATTTCCCTCCTCTCTGGTGAAGCTTTAGCCTGGGCAGCCCCTCTGTGGGAACTGAATGATCCAGTGGTTTCTAGCCTGTCTGGCTTCTTGAAACTTTTTCGGAATATCTTCGAAGAACCGGCTCGTGTCTCTTCAGCGGCCAGCGCCCTTTTACGTCTCCGCCAAGAGTCTGCTTCTGTGGGACAGTATGCCCTTCATTTCCGCATACTGTCGGCTGAGTTGAGCTGGAACAATGAGGCCTTAGTCGCAACCTTTTTGCATGGCCTGTCTGATAGAGTGAAGGATGAATTAGCTGGAAGAACCATCCCCACTGATCTGGCCGGCGTTATCTCCTTGTGTAACCAGATCGATATTCGCTTTCAGGAGAGGACCTTAGAAAAGCAACGCCAGCACTCCTTGGTTCTTAGTCAGCCTGAGCTCCCCTCTCTTCGACCCGTAGAGCATCTCCTACCAGCTGAGGAACCCATGCAGCTGGGTCGGACCAGGCTATCCCCTGAGGAACGTGCTAGGCGCAGAACTCTTGGTCTGTGTCTTTACTGTGGGGGCAAAGGTCATTTTCGTGACACTTGCTCTCTTTGTCCAGAAAAACGTTCGGGTCCACTTCATCTGGAAAGTGGAGTATTGGACCCAGAAATATCACCTTCCCCTTCTCGTCTTCTGCTTTCTGTGTTCCTTCATGTTGGTGCTTCTTCTCATTCGGTCTCAGCATATCTGGATTCCGGAGCCGCTGGTAATTTCATGGACTGGGAAATCGCATCGTCCATGAGACTTACTCTTTTGCCCCTCACCACGCCATTGGTGGTCTTGGCGATTGATGGTACTGTTCTTCCAGGGGGACCTATCCGCTTCCAGACACTCCCTGTTAAGATGTCGGTAGGGACACTCCACCAGGAGTGGATATCCTTCCTTATCTTACCCAAGGCCTCAACGCCTATAATTTTGGGTCTCCCATGGTTACAGCTCCATTCTCCTCATGTGGACTGGACTACTGGACAGATCCTGGCTTGGGGTCCCTCCTGTTCCTCGTCCTGCCTACCCAAGGTTGCCCCCTGTGAATCTGAGCCGGTCATTCATTCCAGGTTGCATAACCATTTACATTTCTCTGTCCCTAACCACCCTTGGACGCACAGCCAGGCTAGCTTGTCTACAAGTCCTGCAGTCGCTACGTCTTGCGATGCGATTCAGGTAGTCGCTACACCTGACTCAGCTATTCACTCTGCCTCTGTACTAGTTATGCCAGTCCAGCCCATGCCCAGTGAGCCTCTCACTTTTTCTTGTTCGGGACATTCTGCTTGTCCTTCAGCTATTCAGCTTGACTCCGGCGACATGTCACCTTCTAACCAACCTGACTTCAGGGTTCCACTGACATCTGCCCAGTCTGATGGTCCTGTGCAAGATGACCAGTTCCCCTTTAAGGGTCTAGGGGACCCTCCTCAGATTCCTGTTGATCGTCTCATGCCCTTGCTTATTCCTAGAGAGCCTTTGGTCCTCAATAGATCTTCTTGTCATCTCCCTACCTCGTTTTCAGTCTCTGAGGATAATCTTAAGTACGAGGTTAGACAAGTTCTGGATTCTCGGCTCTGCAGAGGCATTCTTCAGTACCTTGTGCATTGGAGAGGTTTTGGTCCTGAGGAGGCGTCTTGGATCGCTGCATCTGATGTCGCTGCACCTCATCTGTTGAGAAGGTTTCATCAGAGATTTCCCTTTAAGCCTGGGTCCAGGCGGGGGAGGGCCCATAAGAGGGAGGGTACTGTCATGGATATGCAGTAGTGTTTGTCTGCCATCTTACCTTCCTCCTCATGTGTTCATCTAGAGACCAGACCTCCTTCACCTGGCTTCCTTTATAATCTCCTCCCAGCCTGACTCCACCCCAGGCCCTATCACTGAACACTATATTAACCTGTGCACTGCAAGCCTGCTTTGCTGATCAACGTGTTTGTTAGGCATTGTGTGTTTGGGTTCCTGCCTGCCGTGTGCTACGTCTGTCTCTCTGTTACGTTATTGGCTTGTCCCCGACCATCCCTGTCTGCTCGTGACCCTTGACCTTCGGCTCGTTCTTCGTTATCCTTGTCTGCTTGTGGCCCCTGACCTTCGGCTTGTTATTCGGTTCTCTCTATCGTGTGCTGCTGCTTCCCCTTATCCTACGGGGCGTGAGCTAGGAAACTCCAGGGGCCGCGACCTGGTCCCAGCCTGCAGCGTAACATCCTCACCACTAGAGGCCCTGGAGAAGACCAGCTGGGTCTTAGACTCCGCGCCCTGGGGAATCTTGGCTCTCGCTTCCGTTGGGATCCCGGTTGTGCTCCTCTGGTCCCGCTTTCCACAACCACCCAGTTTCCTATCCACAGAAGCCAGCCATAGGGTTCACTACCTCGCGGTGCACTCCTGTCCCCCTACGGTGTGCATCTGTCACCTGGCCACAGGTGACCCTGACACTGCTTCTCCTGAGTACGGGAATACCACATGTTTGGGACTTTTTAGGAGCCTAGCCACGTACGGGCCCCCGAAAACCAAGCACCGCCTTCAGGATTTCTAGTCACAAATTTTTGATTTCACTCCTCACTACCTATCACAGTTTCGAAGGCCTTAAAATGCCAAAATAGCACAAAACCCCCCCAAATGACCCCATTTTGGAAAGTAGACACCCCAAGGAAATTGCTTAGAGGCCCGTTGAGCCCATTGAATATTTTTTTTTTGTCCCAAGTGATTGAATAATGACAAAAAATAAATAAAATAAAAAATTACAAAAAGTTGTCACTAAATGATATATTGCTCACACATGCCATGGTTATATGTGGAATTACACCCAAAATACATTTTGCTGCTTCTCCTGAGTACGGGGATACCACATGTGTGGGACTTTTTGGGAGCCTAGCCGCGTACGGGACCCCGAAAACCAAGCACCGCCTTCAGGATTTCTAGTCACAAATTTTTGATTTCACTCCTCACTACCTATCACAGTTTCGAAGGCCATAAAATGCCAAAATAGCACAAAACCCCCCCAAATGACCCCATTTTGGAAAGTAGACACCCCAAGCTGTTTGCTGAGAGGCATGGTGAGTATTTTACAGCTCTCATTTGTTTTTGAAAATGAAGAAAGAAAATATATATATATATATATATTTTTTTCAATTTTCAAAACTTTGTGACAAAAAGCGAGATCTGCAATATACTCACAATACCTCTCAGCAAATAGCTTGGGGTGTCTACTTTCCAAAATGGGGTCATTTGGGGGGGTTTTGTGCCATCTGGGCATTCCATGGCCTCCGAAACTGTGATAGGCAGTGAGAAGTGAAATCAAAAATTTACACCCTTAGAAAGCCTGAAGGCGGTGCTTGGTTTTTGGGGTCCCGTACGCGGCTAGGCTCCCAAAAAGTCTCACACATGTGGTATCCCCGTACACAGGAGAAGCAACAGAATGTATTTTGGGGTGTAATTCCACATATGCCCATGACATGTTTGAGCAATATATCATTTAGTGACAACTTTGTGCAAAAAAAATAAAAAATTGTATTTTTTCCGCAACTTGTGTCAACATATAAAATATTCCATGGACTCGACATGCCTCTCAGTATATAGCTTGGGGTGTCTACTTTCCAAAATGGGGTCATTTGGGGGGGTTTTGAACTGTTCTGGCATTTTATACACGACATTAGGAAGCTTACATCCACTCTTCTAACCACTTGAAGACAAAGCCCTTTTTGACACTTTTTGTTTACATGAAAACATATTTTTTTTTGCAAGAAAATTATGTTGAACCCCCAAACATTATATATATTTTTAAAGCAAAGGCCCTACAGAATAAAATGGTGGGTGTTGCATTTATTTTTTCTACACAGTATTTGCGCAGCAATTTTTCAAAGGCATTTTTTGGGGAAAAAATACACTTTTTTGAATTTTAATGCACTAAAACACACTATATTGCCCAAATGTTTGATGAAATAAAAAAGATGATCTTAGGCCGAGTACATAGATACCAAACACGCCATGCTTTAAAATTTGACGCCAGACCGACGCTTGCGTTCGCCATTGGGCAAGAGCAGGGCAGGACAGGGGTGCTTTTTTTTATTATTAATTTTATTGTAAATATCCCCTATGATAACAATAGGTAGTGACAGGTACTCTTTTTTTGAAAAAACTGGGGTCTTCTAGACCCTAGATCTTTCCTCTGCCCTCAAAGCATCTGACCACACCAAGATCGGTGTGATAAAATGCTTTCCCAATTTCCCAATGGCACTTTTTATATCCGGGGGGACGATGACATTCCCTCCCACTGCTTGTAAAAGCAGTCCAGAGGCTAATTAGCCACTAGGATTGCTTTTACATAATAGCCGGCCGCTGGCTGAAAAGAATGATACCAAGATGATACCTAAACCCACAGGCATCATTCTGGTATAAACATTCAAAGTCCAGCAACATACCAGTACGTTGCTGGTCCTTGTTGGACATGTATTGTAATATTTTTTTTTCATGCAGCCTGTTGGCTGAACGAAAAAAGAGATTGATCGGTGGGTATGCCCACCATTAGAATACCGCCCTTCATCCACCCACTTCTAATGATGGGCAAGCCTCCGTCGGAATTTCGACCATATGTACGCGGCATTAGGAGCAAAATCGCTCCTCCGCCCCTGCTGCCCCAATGCTTCGGCATATATGCTTTTTTTTTTTAACTGTGGTGGTGAAATCACCTCCTACAGCACTGGAGTCGCACGGATCAGGCCTGTCTCTGCGAACGCTGCAGTTATGTGTGTTGTGTTTTGTAAGTGACAGCGATCGATCGATACTGCACTTGGGTGGCCTGGGCTGGACGGAGGGGCAAAACGCAGGTGCTAGCAGGTATCTGGGCTGATCCCGCTAACACTGCGTTTTTGGGAACCCTAAACTGCTGGGGACGCTAGTATAGATCTGATCAGATATTGATCTGTTCAGATACTATACCACTAAGGGGGGTGTATGCTTCACGCGTGGGTGTTAGCATTACTGGCACTAACCTGACGCTGCATGGGGTGTGACGCAGACCCTCTCTGACGCTAAAACCTAATTGATATCACCCGCCGGGCGATCAGGGGGTTAAACCTTTATTGGGTTATATATACGGCGGGTGCCCTGACACTATAAAAAGCAAACTAACTAACCAGCGTCACCCGTAACACTTATATGGTGATCACTGGTGAAACGGTTAACTAGGGGCAATTAGGGGGTTAAAACCTTTATTAGATAATATATGGGGGTACCTGACGCTATAAAAACCTGCGGCGAACCTAAAAAAAATTACTGGCTACCGATCTGCATCACCGACGCTAAGACAGCGATCAGAAAAATGATCGCTTAGCGACAGTGGTGATAGGGGGTGAAAGGGTTACCTGGGGGGCGATCAAGGGGGTTAAACCTTTATTAGATAATTTATGGGGGTACCTGACGCCATAAAAACCTGCGGCGAACCTAAAAAAAATTACTGGCTACCGATCTGCATCACCGACACTAAGACAGCGATCAGAAAAACGATTGCTTAGCGACAGTGGTGATAGGGGGTGAAAGGGTTACCTGGGGGGCGATCAAGGGGGTTAAACCTTTATTAGATAATTTATGGGGGTACCTGACGCTATAAAAACCTGCGGCGAACCTAAAAAAAATTACTGGTTACCGATCTGCATCACCGACGCTAAGACAGCGATCAGAAAAATGATCGCTTAGTGACAGTCGTGATAGGGGGTGAAAGGGTTACCTGGGGGGCGATCAAGGGGGTTAAACCTTTATTAGATAATTTATGGGGGTACTCGACGGTATAAAAACCTGCGGCGAACCTAAAAAAATTAACTGGCTACCGATCTGCATCACCGACGCTAAGACAGCGATCAGAAAAATGATCGCTTACTGACAGTGGTGATAGGGGGTAAAAGGGTTACCTGGGGGGCGATCAAGGGGGTTAAACCTTTATTAGATAATTTATCGGGGTACCCGACGCTATAAAAACCTGCGGCGAACCTAAAAATAATTACTGGCTACCGATCTGCATCACCGACGCTAAGACAGCGATCAGAAAAATGATCGCTTAGCGACGGCGGTGCTAGGGGGTGAAAGGGTTATCTGGGGGGTGATCAAGGGGTTAAACCTTTATTAGGGGGGGTAGGGGGCTACACTGGACCTAAAACTAAATGTAGTGACACTTTTACAGTCACAAATGTCACTGATTGCAGTGATCAGTAAATAAATGGTCACTGCAATCAGTGACACTGTGACTGGGGGCTGGAGGGTAATCTGGGGGGGGCCTGGGGGGGCGATTTGTGTGCCTATGTGTCCTGGTGTCAGTGTAGTGTTAGTGCACTGACCTGATGTCTTCTCTTGTACGGCGCTCGGTATATGTGAGCGCCGCATGAGAGATGACATCACTTCCTCCTGCTTCCTCTGCCTGTGTTTACATTACACAGCAGAGGGAGCATTTTCATTCAACGGGAGCGATCCCGGTGGGGTGGCCGGAATCGAATGGCCGCCCCCTCATCTTGGATCGCTCCCCAACGAATACCGACCGCTCACTGTATAGGAGGGGGGTCCAATCGGACCCCCCAACTGTACAAAGGCAATCACGTACACTGTACGTGATTGTGCCTGTCGGTGCCATTCTGCCGACGTACATATACAGTGAGCGGTCGTTAAGTGGTTAATGTCTAGGTGTTTCACTTGCATGCCCTTTCCGGCTGCAACGCTAAGAAGCGCTCTGATGGTGGAGTGAAAGTTTCGTCAAATCTAATCTTCACCAAATTTCTGAGAGTAACCCTTGGCTACTAGTCTGGCTTTGTATTTGTGGATATTCCCTTCTGCGTCTGACTTTACTTTGAAAGTCCACTTTCTTCCAGTTTTTATTTTCTTGAAGTGACTTTAATTCTTCTTCTGCTGCTTTTTTCCATTTATTGGCTTCATGTTTTGGCAGTTTTTCTGTCTTCCTAGGATGTTGGTTCAAGTACGCTGTGTGATTTGACAGTGTATAACAGCTTGCGGGGTGGTATCCCCTTTGTAGGGTTGTTAACCACTTCAGCCCCGAAACCATTTGGCTGCCAAATGACCGGGCCACTTTTTGCAATTCGGCACTGCGTCGCTTTAACTTAAAATTGAGCAGTCGTGCGACGTTGCTCCCAAACAAAATTGATGTCCTTTTTTCCCCACAAATAGAGCTTTCTTTTGGTGGTATTTGATCACCTCTGCGGTTTTTATTTTTGGCGCTATAAACAAAAATAGAGTGACAATTTTGAAAAAAATGCAATATTTTTTACTTTTTGCTATAATAAATATTCCCCAAAAATATATAAAAAACACATTTTTTCCTCAGTTTAGGCCGATACGTATTCTTCTACATATTTTTGGTAAAAAAAATCGCAATAAGCGTTTATTGATTGGTTTGCGCAAAAGTTATAGCATCTACAAAATAGGGGATAGTTTTACGGCATGTTTATTAATATTTTTTTTTTTTACTAGTAATGGTGGCGGTCAGCGATTTTTATCGTGACTGCGACATTATGGCGGACATATCGGACACTTTTGACGCTATTTTGGGACCATTCACATTTATACAGCGATCAGTGCTATAAAAATGTACTGATTACTGTATAAATGTGACTGGCAGTGAAGGAGTTAACCACTAGGGGACTAGGAAGGGGTTAAGTGTGTCCTAGGGAGTGATTCTAACTGTTAGGGGGCGTGGCTACGAGTGACACGTCACTGATCGCTGCTCCCGATGAGAGGGGGAAGATGATCAGTGTCAGTGTCACTAGGCAAAATGGGGAGATGCTTGTTTACATTTGCCTCTCCCCGTTCTGCAGCTCTGTGACCCGATCGTGAGACACTGGCGGACATCGAGTCCGCGGGTCCCATGGGCACTGTCACGAAGCTAGCGGCAGGGGACTTTGCCCAGCCGTGACATTCTGCCGACGTATAAGTTCGTGAGTCAGTCGTTAACCGGTTAAGGAGCGAGTGGCCACCGGCATCCTTAGCAACCATGTCAGTTACTGATTGTTAAGGATGGCATTTTTTTTTTTTTCACGTTCCATACCCGACCCGAAGGCCTTTTTTTTTTCATCAACTGTCAGTAGGTTTTCCAGTAAAGAAAAGATTTGCTGGCATTAAAAAACAATCACTGAAAAAACCCCAATGTGGGGTCCCCACCCAATCCATACCTGGCCGTTGGTTGTGGGGGTCTGCTGGTGGGGGGCTTATTGGAATCTGGAAGCTTCGAAATCCCGCAGAGTTTAAACCTTTTTAACTACTTAAGGACCGAGCCTCTTTCTGAGATTTGGTGTTTACAAGTTAAAAGCTGTTTTTTTTTTTGCTAAAGTGGCCCTCGCTCCTCAAAAGGTTGGGCACCCCTGTCCTAAACGGTGCATGTTTAGGAGATATTTACTGTACCCATACGTAAGACTTATAAAATTATTTACTGTGCCTATAAATAAAAACGTGTATATCCCCGCTTAGAACCCAAAAAAAGCAACAAGCAGCTGTGCACTATAACCTAGATACCAGGCACATTAGAATATATATATATATATATATATATATATATATAAACAAAGTGCAGCGCTAAAAATGTGTGAATACATACACATAAAGCACAAATGGCGTACAATAAAGTGTATATATCAATATGATCAAATGAGAAATAGCTCCCTCCGATGTGTTTTTTTGTTGTATAATCTTTATTTTTCCCTCCGATGTGTTTCGTCATATGTGACATCATCAGGGGGTACGTCATGTATGACGAAACGCGCCGGTAGGAGCTACGTACACACGCTACTGCGCATGCCCTGACCGATGTTCGGCCATTTTACATTCTGTCATTTTTATGTGTGTGCACTACATTTTTAATAAATGTGCGACTTCTACAGTATTGCGCTATGTGGAGTTTTGTATCTTTCGTATGCTATGGTCATTAAATCTACTGAGAGTTTCCTAACGTTGCCTCCTGGCTTGTTCGAGAGTTCCTCCATTGCACACCATCTGCGGCTTCCGGAGAGGGCATCTGAGCTCCCAGTGAGTGGATCTGAGATTCGATTGAGCGCTTTATGACCCCCCCCCCGGGTGTCACGCTGGTGATTCTTTGTCTTATACCAGGGGTAGGCAACCTCGGCCCTCCAGCTGTGGTGAAACTACAAGCCCCATGAGACATTGCAAGACCTTGACAATCACAGGCATGACTCCTAGAGGCAGAGGCATGATGGGATTTGTAGTTTCACCACAGCTGGAGTGCCGAGGTTGCATACCCCTTGCTTATTTCCACAGCACGGATTCTATATCCTCCTCAGCATGGATTTACGGACTTATCTATGGGACTCTTTTCTACGAATTTATAGTTTTGATTCACTAGCGTTGCTAGCCAGGTGCGGGGGGGGGCGGGCCGCACCCGGGTGACACCCACCAGAGGGGTGACACCCGTGGGTAGCGCAGCGGCACCACACTGACATTGCCCGCTGCCCTGTGCCTTAGGCTCACGCTGCGGCTGTGTCCCTCAGCGGAGCGGAAGGAAGCCGCCGCCCCCTCTGCCTCCTCTCTGTTTACATCCACAGAGGAGGAGGAGGAGACCGCGCTCGAGAGACACACCGCTGTGTGTATCTGCCGCTCTGTTCTGAGGTCTGTAAGGTAAGGGGGGCATCTTTACTGATGGGGGGAGGGGGTGTCTGTACTGCTGGGGTCTGCACTAGGGGGAGTTTGCACCAGGGGGGCTGTAACTGAGGGGGTGTCTGTACTGAGGGGGGTCTGGTACCAAGGGGGTGTCTGTACTGAGGGGGGTGTCTGTACTGAGGGGGGTGTCTGTAACTGAGGGGGTGTCTGTACGAGGGGTGTCTGGTACTGTGGGGGGTGTCTGTAACTGAGCAGGGTGTCTGTAACTGAGGAGGTCTGCACTGAGGTGGGGGTGTCTGTACTGATGGAGCGGTCTGTACTGAGGTGGGGGTGTCTGTACTGAGGGGGTGTCTGTACTGAGGGGGGTGTATGTACTGAGGGGGGTGTCTGTAACTGAGGGGGGTGTCTGTAACTGAGGGGGGGTCTTTAACTGAGGGGGGGTCTTTAACTGAGGGTGTGTCTGTAACTGAGGGGGTGTCTGTAACTGAGGGGTGGTCTGTACGAGGGGGAGTCTGTACGAGGGGGAGTCTGTATGAGGGGGTGTCTGTACTGAGGGGGGTGTCTGTACTGAGGGGGGTGTCTGGACGAGGGGTGTCTGTAACTGAGGGGGTGTCTGTAACTGAGGGGTGGTCTGTACGAGGGGGAGTCTGTACGAGGGGGAGTCTGTACGAGGGGGTGTCTGTTACTGAGGGGGGTGTCTGTACTGAGGGGGGTGTCTGTACTGAGGGGGGTGTCTGTACGAGGGGTGTCTGTAACTGAGGGGGGTGTCTGTAACTGAGGGGGTCTGCACTGAGGTGGGGGTTCATACTGAGGGAGGCGGGTCTATATTGATGGTGGAGAGTCTGTACTTAGTGGAGCGGGTTTGTACTGAGGGAAGGGATCTATACTGTGGGAGTGGGGTCTGTAGTTAGTGGAGGGGGGTCTGTACTGAGGGGGGACTATAGTTGTTGGGGGGTGACACCATTTTTTTTCGCACCGGGTGACACCAACCCTAGTGACGCCACTGTTTTGATTATTTCTCATTTGATTATATTGATCTATGCACTTTATTGTATGGCATTTGCACTTTATTTGTATGTATTCACACATGTTTAGCGCTGCACTTTGTTTATATATAATCAACCATAGGAGTTTACTCCCACTTTAAGCATCATGAGGACTAGAGTTTTATATTATATATTTTTTTTACTTTATTATTTCATCGTATTATATTAATTATTAAGCGTCACAAGGACTAGGGTTTTGTATTATTTCAATTTTTGTTTTTTATTATTATTATAATATAACAAGCCCCCCTTCCCCCAACTCTGGGTTCAGTTACAGGAAGGGTTATTCTTGGGGATATAGGGAGTGATAGTATTGGGGTTACAGGGGGGTTATTCTTGGGGATATAGGAAGGGATAGTATTGGGGTTACGTGAATGGTTATTCTTGGAGATATAGGGAGGGATAGAATTGGGGTTACAGGGAGGGTTAGATAGAGCTATTGAGCTATATAGTAAACAGCAGGCTTTTTTTTAGCCAAGTTGCTAAGGATAGCCTAGAAAATACCTGAAAAAGAGCTGAGTGCTCCACCTACTGGCTGAAAATGAGAATACAAAACATCCATATTCTTGTGCAAAAAAATATATTATTCAAAAGTGCTTAAAGCGGTTGTATACCGCAAAACTTTTTTTTTTTTTTTTGGTTAACCTGCAAGGCAAAGGTATAATGAGCTAGTATGACTAGCATACTAGCTCATTATCAATCACTTACCTTAGATCGAAGCCCCCGCAGCGGTCCTCGGACGCGTCCTCCGTCGAATCCATGATACCCGGAGTGACTTCCGGGTATCGCCGCTCCGGCGCTGTGATTGGCCGGAGCGGCGATGACGTCACTCCCGCACATGCGCGGGGAACGGCACGATCCCCGCGCATGCGCGAACTACCGGCAGTGTACTGCAGGCTCCCATTCAAGAGCCGCCGTGCTCAGTGCGCCTGCGCCGTTATCTACGGCGCGCATGCGCCGTAGATAGCGGTACAGTTTTTTTTGCAAATATCTCCGAGACTGTGTAGGTCTCGGAGATATTACAAGCACCTACAGGTAAGCCTTAATGTAGGCTTACCTGTAGGTGCTTGTACAAAATTTGGGTATACAACCACTTTAACAAAATACATACATAAACCTTCCTTTCGTTTTAAGTTAGTAGCCATTTTGGCAATTGCGTTGGCCGGGAATCGAACCCGGGTCAGCTGCTGGATAAGCAGCTATGCTCACCACTGCACCACCAACGCGAGGAATGTCTTCGGAGTGTAGGAGGAAAAATCCTGAGGATGGCGAGGTGAGGATGGCGCTGGATCCCACTTCTGCAACTATGTCTGGTCTTGTCACAGTGACAACATATAGCAGCTTACTAAATGCTCTGTGATACGTATCATTGTTGGGTAGCAAGTTTTCTCCTTCATTGCTCTTTTGATAGCCTGGTTCCATAGACGTTTTCACTTCCTTTGCATATGGAATTGTTGCAAGATTTCAGAGATTTTTTGAGAAGATAACTTCCATCTTTTTCTCTCTCTTTTTCCATAACCAGATAGTAGCTAATGTTCCCAAGTTCTTTGATTTCAAAATGTTCATTCAGCTTGTGAACTATCTGATTGTAATCCCCTTCTTGTTCAAAACAGGTTATAATGTCATCAACATAGATGAGGATGTATACTACTAGGCTACTAGTCTGGCTTTGTATTTGTGGATATTCCCTTCTGCGTCTGACTTTACTATGAAAGTCCACTTTCTTCCTCTCGTTTTGCGGTTAGGAGGGAGCTCTGTGAGTGTCCAGGTTTTATTTTCTTGAAGTGATTTTAATTCTTCTGCTGATTTTTTCCATTTATTGGCTTCATGTTTTGGCAGTTTTTCTATGTCTTCCTAGGATGTTGGTTCAAGTATGCTGTGTGTTTTGACAGTGTATAACAGCTTGCGGGGTGGTATCCCCTTTGTAGTCTGAGTGGATCTTCTGATTTCAGGCAGTTCAGCACGATCTGGTGGGGAACTTGATTTAGGCGATGTGAGTTCCACCTCTTGTTCTGACTCCTGCACAGGTTTGCTTTGGTTGACCTTTTCTTCTGGTGTGCTTGGCATATTCACTTCAGAGCTTTCAGGGATCCGTGTTTCTGGTGATGGACTCTCATCAAAATAAACACTAGGGATCATTGTCACTTTGTCAGTCTTTGGGTGTAGGATTCTATAACCCATAGTTTGCTTGCTGTAGCCTACTAGAATGCCCTCTATGGCTCTGTTCTCTAGCTTGGATCGTTTTTCATTTGGAATATAGGCACATGCTTTACATCCAAACACTCTGATGTGTCCTATGCTAGGCTTTGATCCGTGCCCAATTTTGGAAATAACTATGACGTTCCTTCAATAAAGGTTTGGTGAGTGCATCAGCAGTCACCTTCTCTGATGGGCAGTATTGAATGTCAATAACACCTTGTTCTTGATTGATTAGCTACTATCTGGGTATCCAAATAGAGAGAGAACTTTCACAGGTTTGCTTTAGTCGTCCTTTTCTTCTGGTGTGCTTGGCATATTCACTTCACAGCTTTCACGGATCAGTGTTTCTGATGATGAACTCTCATCAAAATAAACACTATGGATTATTGTCACGTTGGCAGTCTACAAAAAAAAAAAAAATCTTTTTATTGAGTTTCAACTTTAGATACAAAACAAAGCCTATTGGGCATACCCAGGCTCGGTCCACATACATCACAAGAAAACAACATTACAAAAGGAAAAAAAAACAAAGGAAAAAAAGAAAACATAAAACAAACTCTTAACAGTAGTGCCGTTATTGGCACTAGAACAAAGCTCTATGCTCCAGTAGCTACCAAGATTGTTAGAGTATTGCAAAAATTAATCATGTCAGCCCCAGTTAAATGGTACTAAACCCAGTGAAGTGGGAGTATGTCCAGTGGGGAGATCTGCAGTGCCAGTGGACATAGACTTGCGGCAGTGTGCTACCCAGAGCAGTGGGGAGGCACAGCGTAAAGCCCAACTAGCCGCAGGGCTAAAGACTGGAAAGGACATGGGGACCCCATGTCCATGTCCTCCAGAAAAAGAATTCTGGAGCCCCTCACATATGTGAGACCCCTGTGTTATGAATCCCACTAGTCCAGTGGCAGGGTACAAGATCAGTCTAAGAGTCATGGTCAAACAGTCCAGGGTCAGTTCCAGATCAGGCAGAGGTATGTACAGAATCGGTAGGCAGAAGCGTGGTCGAATAACAAGCAGGGGTCAGTTCCAGATCAGGCAGAGGTATAAACAGAATCGGTAGGCAGAAGCGTGGTCGAACAACAAGCCAGGGTCAGTTCCAGATCAGGCAGAGGTATAAACAGAATCGGTAGGCAGAAGCGTGGTCGAACAACAAGCCAGGGTCAGTTCCAGATCAGGCAGAGGTATGAACGGAATCGGTAGGCAGAAGCATGGTCGAATAACAAGCCAGGGTCCGTTCCAGATCAGGCAGAGGTATAAACAGAATCGGTAGGCAGAAGCGTGGTCGAATAACAAGCCAGGGTCAGTTACAGAGCAAGCAGAGGCATACGTGGTGTGACGGTAAATGACAGGTAAATGGCAGGAAGAAAAGCACACAAATATAATAAAAGCACACGAATATAATAAAAGCACACGAATATAAGAAAAGCACACTGAAAAAAACTGGCCCATGTGCACCCAGGTGGAATGGGTGTGCACTAGACGTAGGCAATTGGGAAAAACTGGACATTTGGCTCTATGATGTTGTCATAAGCCTCCTCATAATACATGGGCCAGGGTGTAAGTCCATTGTCCTGTCTCTCTGATGGTAGAAAGATGTCACACAAGTATTGCTGCCCCTCTGGCTCTATGACGTTGTTATGAGCCTCTTCATGGCATATTGGCCAGGGTGTGAAGAGATTCTCCTGGTTGGCTGCTGATGGGAAAAAGCCATGTGGCTGCTGAATCTGACTAACGCTCTTGTAACCAAGGTCATAGATATAATTCTGCTCCTCTGGCTCTTTTAGGTTCTTATGAGCCTCTTCATAATCCATTGGCCAGGGCATGAAGAGATTTTCCTGTCTGACTGCTGGTGGTGGCTGAAAAAATACCATTTTCTCTGCCAATTGTTGAAGAGCCTCCTTATAATGGTTTTCCATTGGAGTCGGTACTGGCCCATGGTTGTTCAGTTGTAATAGTGGAGACCAGTCAATTGGTTCCACCTTCTGAAGCTCACTCTCGTCACTACAGTCAGTGAAATGAAGCTTCTCCTCTGGCTCTTCCAGTTTATGAGCCTCCTGGTTCTTTGGCAATGATGAAAGAGGTGAAAATAAGTCCAATGGTGACATCATCAAACTGTCGCTCATGTATGAAAAGCCTTTGAAATACTCCTGCTCCTTTGGTGATATTGGAGCCTCCCGGTCCAGGTAGTTGATAAATTCATTCAATGGCATGCAGTTGTTTGATGGTTCATCACAAATCTAGAAAGAGAAAAAGACATTTATCACTGTTTCTAATTTATACAGAGAATGGAAACAAAGTATGGCGAATCTCACCCCCGAGGTGCAGCAGATTTCACCGAGCAGGCTCCTTCCACCCAAGCTCCCTCTAGTGGTCAGATGACATACACAATAATCATCTCCAATACTAAACAGAAATCATTCAGACCAGGCCGTATGATTGTGTAGAGATCACAAATTCATAGACAGGTCTGAAAAGTCTGTTAAAACAAATCTCTTAGATGGTGAAGAGCCTGCTGCTTAAAATCTCCCCTCCCCCTCCAATGTGTTTGAACGCTATTATCCGTATACTTACTGGTTCGGATTCAGATGACATGCGTGACTTTCTTCCCTCTAACTCTGCCCAGTCAATGGACTTGAAGAACGGATGGCGCCTGATGTCACTGACTAGATGGTTTCGGCCCTCTTGGTCTTTCCACAGAAGCTGTAATGAAGAATGAAATATATAAGAATGAAATATAATGAGACGCTGAATGACCAATAACAATATCTGAGCAAAAGAGAAGCTGAGGCTCTCTGTGACTTACCCTAACTAAGAGGTTATGGAGGTCAGGGTCCACACCCTCCACACAATCCGGCTCCATCTCAATAATTTTTTTCTTTATTTGTTCCCAGTTATCCGTGCTGGTGATGAAGGGATGTTTGTCAAACGCCATCTCGTATACTATTACTCCAAGGGAGAAATAGTCAACCATGCTGAAATAATCCATGTTTTGCAAGACCTGTAGAAACATAAGAGAAAGAGGGATGTGCACATTATCAGACCAGGCAGAGGACAGAGATGACAATATATGTATTTATTTATTAAAATGCTTAACCTACGCAGTCTTACCCGAAGGCCTCGATGCGCAAAATAAAAGACATTAAAAGACCTTAGGAAAACCCACATACCAGAATGACAACATATAGTGACATATGTTATGTATAAAGCTCATGCAGGACTAAAATTCCAGTGAAATTGCATCAAACTGAAGTGGAGCTTGTGAATATTGGAGTTGGGGCTTAAAGGGGGTGTATAGTCAAACCCCTTTTTTTTTTTTACATGTTGGATAGAATAGAAAGGGTTAAATACTCTAGGGCTTTGCCTAGAGGTGCCCTTTAATTGCCCCTTTTAAAGTAGGTGGATGAAGGTACTGACCCCAATAGCTCAATGTTCACAAGCGCTCCCCATGTTAAAGAAAAGAAGGGGGAAACAGCGGGTGAGCAGTTACTGGAGTTTTTACCCCATTCATATGTGTGAAACGGGGCGGACAGATGAATCCATCTAGACCCGGCCTCAATGTTCCCTACAAAGAGGCCCAAACACTGCTCCATGACTCAGAACTTCCCAGCATTTGTTGGAGATATTGTTCTGGCCTGGAAACCCACTGAAAGCAACCGGGGCACCAGTGGAGACATTCTCCATTTAGTGGACTGGAGCACCCCTTTATCTCTTCTATATATCAAATCATAATAATTGGTATATCTTGATATATGTTATAATTAAGTCTGATATCAGGCGCATACATACCTCTGGAGCCATGTAGATTGGTGTCCCCGCACATCCGTTGATTCTCTTAGACTCGGTGACTCCCTTCACTGACAGTCCAAAATCCGCAATTCTAGCGTGGCCAGCGTTGTCTAAGAGAATGTTTTCTGGCTTCAGATCTCTGTGAACGATCTCTTTGGCGTGCAGGAATTGCAGGCCGCAAATAATTTCCGCTGTTAGGTTTCTGATGGAGAAAGAAATACATGGATTAGCATCAAATATCATCCAAGACCAGTTACTGGTAAAGATAAAGTGACTTCTCCCTATAGTACATAGGGCTATAGATGGACGGGATCAGCTGGAGGGGCCTGGCTAGGTCCTCGGTGGTCAGATCCCCCCCCCCCGACTCCAAAGTGACGCCGACATCAAACTTACCTTAAGGTGTCCAAAGAAAGTGGAGCGGAATTACTAATCAGGTCGCAGAGATCTCCTTCGCTCAGATACTCCATTACAAAGGCCAGATGATTCTGTGAAAATAAGAAAAAACAGGTTATGTTATAGACATTGAAGTTTTCACTTTGTGAAGGAATATGTGAAGAGTGCAGTACAGGAAAGAGAAGGAGAAATTTGGAGATTAAAAGACTTACCTTTGTTTGGAAAGATCCATATATATGGGTGATGTATGGGCACTCTCTGCCATCTTCCAGAATGCATCTTTCAGTGAGTGCCAGGTAGGGTCCAGATCTCAGGAGTTTTCTCTTTGAGATGAACTTCACCGCCAGCTTTTGGTCAGTGGCTGGATGGGTGGCCAACACCACTTTCCCAAAGCTCCCCTCTCCAAGTACCTTATGGAAGGTGAAGTCTTCCACGTAAAGTTTCCTGATACTGCTGGATGGGACCAGTTCAGATGTCTTCATGTTCATGGCTGGGATGGGTGGAGATGGATTCTGCCCAGGCATTTTGGCTTCAACATATGAAGAGACCAGAGGTGATGGCTCACTCTGTTTGCAGTTTGGAGGTTGTTGGTGCTTTATGAAGTTAGCAAATGCCGCCCAAAATTTGTTTTCAACCTCACCATTAGGAGGAGTGAGGGGATTTTGCTGGTTCTCCTTAACTGTATCCAGTTTAATCTCACTGGTGGATGGAGCCTGAGATTTTTCACCCTCCACGATGTCTGAAGTGACAATACTTTTCTGGTCCTCCATTGCTTTGTCCAATTTGGTTATACTCCCACTGGTGGTAGCAGCCAATGGAGTTTTCTCACTGTCCTTTGCGGATGGGATGACTGGACATTGATGGTCTTCCATAGCCAGAGATACTATGGTTGCCTCATCCTCATCCTCACTGGTGGATGGAACCAGTGCAGTTTGTTCACCCTCCACGGGAGATGGGGTGACTGCACTTTCTTGTTCCTCCACAGTCGTAGCCGGTGTTGTTGGCTCTCTGTCACTGGCGGATGGAACCAGTGCAGTATTCTCACCCTCAATGGTGGATGAGGTGACTGTACTTGGATGGTACTCCACAGTCATAGCCGGTGTTGTTGGCTCTCCATCATTGGTGGATGGAACCAGTGCAGTTTGCTCACCCTCAATGGTAGATGAGGTGACTGCACTTTGTTGGTCCTCCACAGTCATAGCCGGTGTTGTTGGCTCTCTGTCACTGGCGGATGGAACCAGTGCAGTATTCTCACCCTCAATGGTGGATGAGGTGACTGTACTTTGATGGTACTCCACAGTCATAGCCGGTGTTGTTGGCTCTCCATCGCTGGTGGATGGAACCAGTGCAGTTTGATCACCCTCAATGGTAGATGGGATGACTGCACTTTGTTGGTCCTCCACAGTCATAACCGGTGTTATTGGCTCTCCGTCACTGGTGGATGGAACCAGTGGGTTGTTTTCCCCCTCCAGGGTGGAGATGGTGACACTGGGAGATGATGGATAATATTCTCCTGGAAAAAAAGAAATTTAATTTTTAATTTTTCTGTTTTATAATATACAAATCTGAGGACATTAAAATATATTTTCTTATTGTGCATCTATAACTTCTATATATACATGGACAATATTGTCATTGTCCAAACTCCACCCACCCCCCCCCCCCCACACATGGCTTTCTGTACCAGAACAAGTGTTCTGTAAAGTGCTTTAAAAAGCCCCCATATTGTCCCTAACAGCTATTCACCCCCCAAATATCCATATTTCCACCAAGAGATAACAATCCTAATGTGATATCTCACTGTGATGAGATCTCTGTGCCAAAGACCACTGATCTGCTACAGGGGGGGCGCCATATTGGTTCATTATGTATGCAGGCTGTGCTGCCTGTTTAGTAGTGATTGTTCTGTAATGATCCTTCCTTTCAATTCAATTTCATAATTCTGCTAAATCCTAAATAATAATGATTCCAGTATTCTGTATATATTCTGTATAATATCATATTAGTTACGCAGCAAGGGTGCGATCTGAACTTTTCTCATGCTTTAACCCCTTGCCGACCGCTGCGCGACTATATACGTTGGCAGAATGGCACGGCTGGGCAGATCGACCTAAAAATACGTCGCCTTTAAGGCCCGGGGTTGCGGGCGCACGTCTCACGGAGAGGAAGAACGGGGAAATGCTGATGTAAACAAGGCATTTCCCCGTTCTGCCTAGTGATAAGGACACTGATCACAGCTCCCTGTGATCGGGAGCGGTGATCACTGCACTGTAGTGTCACACGTAGCCATGCCCTCCCACAGTTAGAACACATCCCTAGGACACACTTAACCCCTACAGCGCCCCCTCTGGTTAACCCCTTCACTGCCAGTCACATTTACACAGTAATCATTGCATTTTTATAGCACTGATCGCTGTGTAAATGTGAATGGTCCCAAAATAACGCCAAAAGTGTCCGATGTGTCCGCCATATTGTCGCAGTCGCGATAAAAATCGCTGATTGCCGCCATTACTAGTAAAAAAATATATAATAAAAATGCCATAAAACTATCCCCTATTTTGTAGACGCTATAACTTTTGCGCAAACCAATCAATAAACGCTTATTGCGATTTTTTTAAACCAAAAATATGTAGAAGAATACGTATCGGCTTAAACTGAGGAAAACATTTTTTTTAGATATTTTTGGGGGATATTTATTATAGCAAAAAGTAAAAAAAAATAGTTTTTTTTTTTTCAAAATTGTCACTCTATTTTTGTTTATAGCGCAAAAAAATTAAAACTGCAGAGGTGATCAAATACCGCCAAAAGAAAGCTCTATTTGTGGGGGAAAAAAAGGACATCAATTTTGTTTGGGAGCCACGTCGCACGACTGCGCAATTGTCAGTTAAAGCGACGCAGTGCCCAATCGCAAAAAAGTGCTCTGGTCTTTGGCCAGCCAAATGCTCCGGGGCTGAAGTGGCTAGAGCCATGTACAGTATTGTATATATATATATATATATATATATATATATATATATATTCAAAATCTATATCATCTATATCTATATATTACACACACATTGAATGTGCCTCTACAGTATATATCTATCTATCTACATAGAGACACATATAGCTATATATATCTATATACTGTATCTATCTATCTCTCTCTCTCTCTCTCTCTCTCTATATATATATATATATACTGTATGTGTCTCTACAGACTATGTAGATATATATACATATATATATATATATATACACTGTAGAGGCACATCCAGTGTGTGTGTAATATATAGATGGATATTTATATATCTACATACTGTAGAGCTGCACCCAGTGTGTGTGTGTGTAATTATATATATATATATATATATACACTGTATATGTCTCTAGAGCATAGTTCAGATCACACCCTTGCTGTATAACTAATGTAATAATATACAGAATAAGTCCAGAATACTGGGATCATTATTATTTAGCAGAATGATGATGGGAATGAATGATTATATATATATATATATATATATATATATATATATATATATATACACTTTGCTTTTACATTTATAATAAAACTAGTGATGGGACACAAGTGATTGTCAGTTACATTGGGCAGCCAATGAGATGTGGGCATTCCTCCCACACACCTGATTCATGTCTCCTGCTGGCCAACTGCCATGTGAAGGAGTGAGCTGAGATGAGATTTGAATAATAAAAATGTTTTCCAGTATAGAATTCTCTCCAGATTCTCCCATTCTAATTGAATGAAATCCTTACATACCTCCTGCGTGTCTCCGTCTGGGTTTTAGGTGAATACAGGGGCAGATGGTGTTTAGAACTGCCCTGAACCCCCGCCTGATACCCTTGCACACCCTCCTACGAGGGGCTTTGGGCTGTACGGGGGGCTGGTTCTCCGATGTTATGGGTGAAACCATTTTCGAGGTCATCATTGGGTCTCCTTTGATGATGAACAGAAGATCCGCTGACTTTGTCGCACTTCTCTCGCTATGATAACGCGCTATTATAAAATAATAAGCAACGTGTCTCAGAGCAACAGAGCTCCCGTCCTTTCCCTAGAAGAGAAATTCTGAGAGTGAGCCCAGAGCCTGCCACAGCTCCTTATATACCCTCCCACTGGTGACATCATCGAGTCACATGACCTTTTTTTTTTTTTTTTTATTGAACTGACAAAAAAATTAACCCTTCGCTGCCTAGGGACAATTTGACATTTCTCACACACTTGTTAAACTAAACATGTTTTTTAGCTAGAAAAGAGGCTTATAATAATAATTATTATAATAATTTTTATAAAATATAAAACATGAGGTTGAGATGAGTAAATAAATACCCAAAAAGTCAAGATTTAATAATTTTTTATTAGATTTTTTTTCTAACTGAAAAATTTACATCTGCATATGGTCATGTCACATGACCTTCTTTTTTTATTCTAACCGACAAAAAAATTCAAACTTGTAAACAAGTTAACCCTTCGCTGCTCAGGAAGATTTTGACATTTCTCACACACTTGTTAAAATAAACATGTTTTTTTAGCAAGAAAAATGGCTTATAATAGCCAAATATGATATATTTTCTGAAAGCAGCGACTCTGGAGAATTAAATGAAGGTTGTTGGCATATTTTATGTCACACGATATTCGTGCAGCTGTTTATTAAATGCTAGCTTCAGGAAAAAATACACTTTAATGCATTTTAGTGCACACAAACACTGTATAATACCTATTTAAAAGAAAACACGAGATTGAGATGAGTAAATAGAAAAAAATAAAAATTTACTATGAGGGGCAAATTTGATGGGGGCAATAGGGTGGGGCAGGTTTGATGAGGCAGTTTTTGCTGGGCAGTTTTTGATGGGGCAATTTTTGATGGGGGAAATTTGATGGGGGCAGTTTTGATGGGGCAAATTTGGTGGGGCAGTTTTGATGGGGGCAATTTGATGGGGCAGTTTTTGATGGGGCAACAGGATGGGGCAATTTTGATGGTGCAGTTTTTGATGGGGGCAGTTTTGATGGGGCAATAGGATGTGGCAGTTTTTGATGGGGGCAGTTTTTGATGGGGAAACTTGATGGGGAAATTTTTGATGGGGGCAGGTTTGATGGGGCAATTTTTGTGGGGGCAATTTTTATAGGCGACATTTTTGATGGAGGCAATTTTAATGGGGGCAATTTTTATGGGGCAATTTGATGGGGCAGTTTTGATGGGGCAATTTTTAAGGGGGTAGTTTTGATGGGGGCAATAGGATGGGGCAAATTTTGAAGGGGGCAGTTTTTGATGGGGCAATATGATGGGGGCAGTTTTGATAGGGCAAGTTTGATGGGAGAGTTTTTGATGGGTCAAAAGGATGGGGCAGTTTTGATAGGGGCAATTTGATCAGTTTGGATGGGGAAATTTTGATGGGGCAATTTTGATGGTGCCAATATGATGGTGCAGTTTTCATGGGGAAATAGGATGGGGCAATTTTGATGGTGCAGTTTTTGATGGGGGAATTTTAATGGGGTAGTATTTGATGGGGCAGATTTTGATGGGGCAACGGGATGGGGCAATTTTGATGGGGGCAGTTTTTGATGGGGCAATTTTATAGGGGACATTTTTGATGGGGCAATTTGATGGTGCAGTTTTTATGGGGGCAGTTTTGATGGGGCAATTTTTATGGGGGCAGTTTTGATGGGGGCAATAGGATGGGGCAGTATGATGAGGCAATTTTGATGGGGACAGTTTTTGATGCGGCAAGTTTGATGGGGCAATTTTGATGGGACAGTATTTGATGGGTTAAAAGGATGGGGCAGTTTTGATAGGGGCAATTTGATGGGGCAGTTTTGATCAGTTTGGATGGGGAAAATTTGATGGGGAAAAATTTGGGGCAATAGAATGGGGCAATTTTGATGATGGCAATATAATGGTGCAGTTTTGATAGGGCAAATTTGTTCGGGGCAGTAGGATGGTGGCAGTATGATGGGGCAATTTTGATGGGGAAATTTTGATGGTGGCAGTATGATGGGGCAGTTTTGATGGCACAATTTTGATGGGGGTAATATAATGGGGCAAATTTGATGGGGCAGTTTTTATGGGGCAAGTTTGGTGGGGGCAGTATGATGGGGCAGCTTCTGGAAAAGATAATTACTTTTTAAACAATGCTAATTGTAAATGATATCTCTCTTTCTGTGCAGATGATAGTGATAGATATATAACTCTAAACAAGACGACTAAAGGTTGGGACTTTATATGAAGCAGGCAGGTGTAAAAAAATTACATTTATTGGAGATCAATCATGAGTTGCATGAAGGTAATCATGGGTACACATAGAGAACCAATAAATTCCATTCAGAGGATATCTATACAGCATTTACAATTTACCATTTAGTAATAATGCAAATCACATGGTACAGGTGATCATTACATGGTTAAAACATATAGTTGGTGTATAACACGGCATAT
Organism: Rana muscosa; assembly: GCA_029206835.1. Taxonomy (NCBI): domain Eukaryota; kingdom Metazoa; phylum Chordata; class Amphibia; order Anura; family Ranidae; genus Rana; species Rana muscosa. The sequence goes on from CM055125.1 coordinate 324,711,388, forward strand.
AGTAGCTCTATGCATTTCGTGGATTTATCCACTCTTCAGGAGCATGCGCATGGAAATTGAATGCTGTAATATATTTGATAACACGTATATCTGCAAGGTCTGACCCTGTCACGGAAAGAATGTTTAAAATAAGATATTAGGGAGGTAATATAGCCCAAGATAAACCCCCCACAACCACTCTCAATAATACTTACATAATCTGTGTCTATGCAGTAGCAGTGCATCAACATAAACCAGAAAACCCCCCTGGGGGGGTGGTGTCGCTGATGTAAATGTTGTATGGATATCCTCTGAATGGAATTTATTGGTTCTCTATGTGTACCCATGATTACCTTCATGCAACTCATGATTGATCTCCAATAAATGTAATTTTTTACACCTGCCTGCTTCATATAAAGTCCCAACCTTTAGTCGTCTTGTTTTGTGTCAATTCAATAGGGATGGAGGCAACTGACCTTATCAGGTCACCGCCTCATTTAAAGTCCCAAAGTTCTTTTTCTTTTTCTCAGATATATAACTCTAACAAGAGATTCTATACTCTCTGCACAGAAACAAGGGATATCATTTACAATTAACATCTTTTAAAAACGAATTACCTTTTGCAGGAGCTTTTTGTATTTCTAGATTTAAAATCTTCCTGGTTCCTGGAGGGGGAGGAGAGGTTTCCATAGCTGAGGGGCGGCAACTTCCTCTGATACTGCTGTTGCTATGGAAACCTGACCTACAACCTATTACACTGCTGGTGCTGCTCTGAGCATGTGTGAGATCTGGAGGTGCATGCTGGGTAGCCAGCCTGCATGGAATACAGGAAGAGATACAGTCTGGCTTCAGATGCCCACACATGACATGGCCGCGGCCTGCTGGAACTTACAAAAGTAAGAAACCAATGGTCCAAAAATAGAAACGGACCTTTGTTTACAGCTTACCTTTACTAGAATACATCAGGCATGAGGATTATAGGGGTATTTTTTATCTAAAAAGTAACATTACGGCCGGAACTCCGCTTTAACCGTTCGCTGCCTACGACAATCTTGACAGTTTAACCACTTCCCGCCCGGCCTATAGCAGATTGACGTCCGGGAAGTGGTTCTGTTATCCTGACAGGACGTCTATTGATGTCCAGCAGGATAACATGCCGGCGGGTGCAGCGCGGCGATCGCGAGTGCGGCGTGTCAGTCTGACACCTCGCAGATCCGGTCGTGATAAGAAGCCTCTGTCAGAGGCGTCTTACCACGTGATCCGCTGTGACAAATCACAGCTGATCATCGTGTGAACCAGGAAGTGCCGGTAAACGGCATTTCTCAGTTCATGCTGACAGGGAGAGCCGATCGGCGGCTCTCCCTGTCAGAGGGGGGGGGTCTGTGCTGATAATAAGCACATTGATTATCAGCACAGCCCCCTCAAATGTAAAAATGACATGCCCAGCAGTGCCCCATATAATAAACTCTGCAAGTGCCAATCCCTGCCCACCACAGTGCCAATCACTTCCCAGCAGTAACACCTGTCAGTACCTCATCATCAGTGCCACCTGTCAGTACCAATCAGTACGCCTATCAGTGCCGCCTGTCAGTGCCCATCGGTGCTGCATATCAGTGCCACCTATCAGTGCCCATCAATTCTACATATCAGTACCTCATCATCAGTGCCACCTGTCAGTACCAATCAGTACGCCTATCAGTGCCGCCTGTCAGTGCCCATCAGTGCCGCCTATCAGTGCTGCCTATCAGTGCCCATAAGGGCTGCCTATCATTGCCCTTCAGTGCTGCATATCAGTGCTGCCTATTGGTGCCCATCAGTGCCACCTATCAGTGCCTCATCAGTGCCAACTCATCAGTGCCCATTAGTGCCGCCTCATCAGTGCCCGTCAGTGAAGGGGAAAACAACATTTTATGACAAACTAAAAATATATATATATATATATATATATATATATATATATATATATTTTTTTTTAGTTTGTCATAAAAGTTTTGTTTAGCAAAAAATAAAAACGTCAGAGGTGATCAAATACCACAAAAAGAAATCTCTATTTGTGGGGAAAAACGATTAAAATGTAGTTTAGGTAAAGCGTTGGATGACCGCGCAATGGTCATTCAAAGTGTGAGAGCGCTGAAAGCTGAAAATTGTCCTGGGCAGGAAGGGGCATAAGTGCCCGGTATTGAAGGGGTTAAACGTTAAAATCAACATTTTGTGTTTTTGCTAGAAAATGATTTTTAATGCCCAAACATGATATATCTTCTGAAAACAGAAACCCTGGAGAATAAATTGGTTGCTTTTTGCGATTTGTTTGTTGCACGATATGCGCACAGCCATTTATTAGATGCAAATTTTCAGGGAAAAAATACACTTAAATGCATTTTAGATCCACAAACACCATATAATACCTATAAGTTTGTATAATATAAACCATGAGGTTGAGATGAGTAAATAGATACCCAATAAGTCAAGATTTAATAATTCTGCACGTCTGAGAAACTATTTATTTTTAACTTACTTCATTTAAATATATTTTTGTACACTAATTATTTTTATTTTTATTTCAACTTTATTGATAGAACAAAAAAAAAAAGGGTTTTGACCAGAGATACACTTTATTGATTACAGGTGCGTCTCATAAAATTAGAATATCACCAAAAAGTTGATTTATTTCAGTAATTCAATACAAAAAAGTGAAACTCATATATTTTATATTGGTGCGTTACACACGGAGTGATATACAGTGAGGGAAAAAGTATTTGACCCCCTGCTGATTTTGTATGTTTTCCCGCTGATAAAGAAAGGATCAGTCTATAAATTTTATTGGTCGTTTTAGTTTATCAGTGAGAGACAGAATAACCACAAAAATATCCACGCATTTGAAAAACGTTATAACTTGATTTTCATTTTAATGAGCAAAAATAAGTATTTGATCCCCGATCAATCAGCAAGATTTCTGACTCCCAGGTGCCTTCTATACAGGTAACAAGCTGAGATTAGGAGCACTTCCTTTAAGGGAGTTCTCCTAATCTCAGCTTGTTTCCTGTATAAAAGTCACCTGTCCACAGAAGCAATCAATCAGATTCCAATCTCTCCACCATGGCCAAGACCAGGGGTCTCCAAACTATGGCCCTCCAGTTATTCAGGAACTACAAATCCCATCATGCCTAGTCATGACTTTGAATGTCAGAGTTTTACAATGCCTCATGGGAGGTGTAGTTCTGCAACAGCTGGAGGGCCGTAGTGGGAAGATCCCTGGCCAAGACCAAAGAGCTGTCCAAGGATGTCGGGGAGAAGATTGTAGACCTACACAAGGCTGGAATGGGCTACAAGACCATTGCCAAGCAGCTTGGTGAGAGGGAGACAACAGTTGGTGAGATTATTCACAAATGGAAGAAACACAAAATAACTGTCACTCTCCCTCAGTCTGGGGCTCCATACAAGATCTCACCTCGTGGAGTCTCAATGATCATGAGAACGGTGAGAAATCAGCCCAGAACTACACGGGGGAATCTTGTCAATGATCTCAGCTGGGACCATAATCACCAAGAAAACAATTGGTAACACACTACGCCGGGAAGGACTGAAATCCTGCAGAGCCCGCAAGGCCCCCTGCTCAGGAAATCACATGTACAGCCCGTCTGAAGTTTGCTAATGAAGATCTGAATGATTCAGAGGAGAACTGGGGGAAAGTGTTGTGGTCAGATGAGACCAAAATCGAGCTCTTTGGCATCAACTCAACTCGCCGTGTTTGGAGGAGGAGGAATGCTGCCTATGACCCCAAGAACACCATCCCCCACCGTCATACATGGAGAACACCATCACCCCACCGTCATACATGGAGGTGGAAACATTATGCTTTAGGGGTGTTTTCAGGACAGGACAACTTCACTGCATCAAAGGGACGATGGACGGGGCCATGTACCATCAAATCCTGGATGAGAACCTCCTTCCCTCAGCCAGGGCATTGAAAATTGGTCATGGATGGGTCTTCCAGCATGACAATGACCCAAAACACACGGCCAAGGCAACAAAGGAGTGGCTCAAGAAGAAGCACATTAAGGTCCTGGAGTGGCCTAGCCAGTCTCCAGACCTTAATCCCATAGAAAACATGTGGAGGGAGCTGAAGGTTCGAGTTACCAAACGTCAGCCTGGAAACCTTAATGACTTGGAGAAGATCTGCAAAGACGACAAAATCCCTCCTGAGATGTGTGAGAACCTGGTGGGCAACTACAAGAAACGTCTGACCTCTGTGATCGCCAACAAGGGTTTCTCCACAAAGTACCAAGTCATGTTCTGCGAAGGGGTCAAATATTTATTTCACTCATTAAAGTGCAAATCAATTTATAACTTTTTTGAAATGCGTTTTTCTGGATATTTTTGTGGTTATTCCGTCTCTCACTGGTAAAATAAACCGACCAATAAAATTATAGACTGATCATTTCTTTATCAGCGGGCAAATGTACAAAACCAGCAGGGGGTCAAATACTTTTTTCCCCTCACTGTATTTCAAGGATCTTTCTTTTAATGTTGATGATTATGGCTTACAGCGAGTGAAAACCCAATTAAGTATCTCAGAAAATTAGAATATTACATAAGACCAATACAAAAAAAAAAGAAGGATTTTATTGTCAGTAGTTTTTATCTTATTTTTTACAATATTATTATTTATTATTTTTTAGGAGCCACATTGGGGGACTTTGATGGGATATCGGGGCTGTAAACAGACCTCTGATATTTCACCTTTGAGACAGAGAAAGAAGATTGAGGACACGCCCTCCTCTCCATCTCTGCACCTCAACTGCACAGAATGAATGGAGAGGAATAACTCTGCACAGAGCTTCCTGTCCATTCATAAAATGAAGCATAGTAATCACAGTTTACTACACTTCAGTTATGAATGATCAGAGTCAGTGATCGGTCTAATTTCACACAAGAAGGGGCCTGGTAAATGACATATTTATTGGCCCCTTCCCCGCTCTCCATCCCGATTCATCCCCCACAGCAGCCGGCAGGAGAGAGAAGGGAGGAAACCAGCAGCGCTGCGAGAGGAGGAGGGGGGCAGGAGACCGCACAAGGACCAGAGAAGAGTGGGGGGACCGAAGAGGAGTGGGGGGGTCAGATAAAGGAACTGATGCCCTCCATGTTCCTCCTGCAGCCCCTAAATGCCTGGGGGAGGGGGAGAAGGAGAAACGGACATTCGGTGGCTGCAGGAGGAACATGGAGGGCATCGGTTCCAGGTGTAGAGGGGAGTCGCACGGGACCCCTGGAGCATTGGGGCCGGGTCACAATTGCACCCCCTGTAGTTACGCTCCTGCTTCCTTCCTGCTTCCTTGTATTCTGTGACACAGAGTCACTATGGCCTGTGTGTAGGCACTGCTGTGTCACACATTTCACAGAGCTCCGGCTTCTGATCTACAGAGGTGCTGAGAGGAGGCAGAGTCAGTGTAGGAATCACTGCTTGTGGGCCAACGGCTGTCAATCAAATCCAGTGACAGGGGGGCAGGGCCAAATCCTGCTGTCTGTGTGAATGGAAGAAGTGCCCCCCATGGAAAGCGGCTCTCTGTGGGGGCACTTTATAAAGAGGAGGAGGAGGAGGAGCCAGGAGCACCACCATGGGACCCAAGAAATGGAGGATCGGGGGCTGCTCTGTGCAAAACCCTTGCACAGAGAAGATGTATAACATTTTTTTTTTTTAAATACAAATATTAACCACTTAATGACCGCCCACTGTAATTATACGTCAGCAGAATGGCACCGACAGGCAGAATCACGTATATGTACGTGATCGCCTTTGTATAGTTGGGGGGTCCGATCGGACCCCCCTTCTGTACAGTGAGCGGTGGTTAAGTGTTCGGGAGCGATCCGGCATGAGGGGACGGCCATTCGATTCCGGCCACCCCCTCTCGATCGCTCCCGGCGAATGAGAGAGCTTCCCCTGCCTGTAATGTAAACACAGACAGGAGGAAGTGATGTCATCTCTCCTCGTGTCGGTCTTTTCGATCCGGCGCGAGGAGTGAAGACATCTCACAGTAAGTGCACCAACAGCCCACTGACACCAGTACACGTAGGCACACAAATCACCCCCCAGTCACCCCCAGATCACCCCCCAGATCACCCCCAGTACCCCCAGTCACAGTGCACCGTTTGCAGTGATCATTTTTTTTACTGATCACTGCAATCAGTGTCATTTGTGACTGTAAAAAGTTGCAGGGCAGTTAGGTTTAGGCCCCTTTAGGTCCAGGGTAGCCCCCTAACCCCCCCTAATAAAGGTTTAACCCCTTGATCGCCCCCCAGGTAACCCTTTCACCCCCTAACGCCAGCATCACTAAGCGATCGTTTTTCCGATCGCTTTTTTCTTGTCGCTGGTGTCCTAGATAGCCAGTTAATTCTTTTTAGGTTCGCCGCAGGTTTTTATTAGCGTCAGGTACCCCCATTTATTATTTTAACCCCCTGATTGCCCCTAGAGTTAACCCTTTCACCAGTGATCACCGTATAAGCGTCACTGGTGACACTGGTTACCCAGTGAGTTATTTTGTTATTTAGGTAACCCGTCAGGTTTTTATATAGCGTCGGGTACCCCCATATTTAACCTAATAAAGGTTTTAACCCCCTGATTGCCCCTATTTAACCCTTTCACCAGTGATCACCATATAAAGGTTACGGGTGACACTGGTTGGTTAGTTTGCTTTTTATAGCATCAGGGCACCCGCCGTATATAACCCAATAAAGGTTTAACCCCCTGATCACCCGGCGGGTGATATCAATTAGGTTTTAGCGCCAGAGAGGGTCTGCGTCACCCCAGGCAGCTTTAGGGTAGTGCCAGTAACGCTAACACCCACGCGCAAAGCATACACCTCCCTTAGTGGTATAGTATCTGATCAGATCTATACTAGCGTCCCCAGCGGTTTAGGGTTCCCAAAAACGCAGTGTTAGCGGGATCAGCCCAGATACCTGCTAGTACCTGCGTTTAGCCCCTCCGCCCAGCCCAGCCCAGCCCAGCCCACCCAAGTGCAGTATCGATCGATCACTGTCACTTACCAAACACAACACACATAACTGCAGCGTTCGCAGAGACAGTCCTGATCCCTGCGATCGCTAACAGTTTTTTTGGTAGCGTTTGATACATTTGGTGACAGTCAGGTGCTTTTTTTCCTGTGAATCCTACTAGTGTACCCCTAAATTTAGAGCCCAAAATGGCAAGTCGAAGGTACACTAGTAAAGAGGCCTACGAGATTCTGAGCATGACAGATAGTGAAGAGGAGGTCACGTATCTGTCAGATTCAGGCTCAGAATATCTTCTTCGTCAGAGATAGCTCTGACGACGAAGTTGAGGTCCCTGCTAAGGTCAGGCGTACCCGATCCCGATCTTCTGAGGTTGTTGAGGAGCAAGAACCGCAGGGCTCTCGTATCATGGAGCAGAGTAGTACAAGCGCCGCTATTCCTTCTGGTGAATTGGCAAGCACCAGTGGCCTAGTACAGCCTGGGCGTACATCCAGCACTGCAGTATCACGTGGTGACGTGGCGAGTCCCATAAGTGCAGTTCAAGCTGGCGAGGTGGCAAGCACAAGTAGTGTCCCGCTGCCACCAAGAAGACAAAGGCAGGCCCGTCGTGCCCATAGTGCCCTTCCTGCAGAATTCGCCTATCCTGATTGGGTCCCCACCACTTCTGCAGAACCCGTACTTCCCCCATTCACTGCCCAACCCGGTATTCAGGTGGAAACAGCTGATTTTATGCCAATCGATTATTATTCGCTGTTTTTCACGGAAGATCTCTATAGATCTATTGTGGACCAGAGTAATTTGTATGCTGGTCAATTCATTGCCGCTAACCCCCAGTTGCCTAAAATTGCCAAAGATTGGAAACCAATTACGGTTTCCGAATTTAAGACCTTTCTGGGCCTTTCCCTCAACATGGGCACACATAAATTCCCGTCATTGCGTGCTTATTGGTCCACGCACCCAATTGACCACATGCCCGTGTTCTCTGCCTCCATGCCCAGGACACGATACGAGCAGATTTTGCGGTTCATGCACTTCAACGACAATGAACTTTGTCGTCCACGTGGAGACCCTGAATACGACCGGCTCTATAAAATTTGGCCCCTCATAAACCACTTCAACGAACGTTTTGCAGCCTTGTTTATTCCCGATCAAGCTGTCTGCGTTGATGAGTCCCTGATTAAATTTTCTGGCCGCTTGGCTTTCAAGCAGTACCTTCCCAGCAAGCGTGCCAGATACGGGGTCAAGCTCTACAAGTTCTGTGACAGGGCAACAGGCTATGTATTGAGCTTTATGGTTTATGAGGGAAAAGATAGTCAGGTTGAGCCGGTCAACTGCCCGGATTACATAGGGAGCGCTGGCAAGATAGTGTGGAAATTGGTGTCACCCTTATTCGGAAAGGGGTACCACTTGTATGTGGACAATTATTACACGAGCGTGCCACTGTTTAGTCACTTGTTTGATCATCAGATTGGAGCATGTGGCACCGTGCGACCTAATCGCCGGAGCTTTCCCCAGCGGCTTGTAGATGACCGTCTTAGGCTGGGGGAGAGAGCCTGCGTGAAGTGTAATAACTTGCTCGCTATGAAGTGGAGGGACAATAAGAATGTTTTCCTTCTTACCTCCCTTCATGCAGACACGACAGTCCAAATTCGTACGGCGACTGGTGTTGTGGAGAAACCCCTCTGTGTCCACGAATATAACCAAAATATGGGAGGGGTGGACCTCAACGACCAGTTGATGGCGCCGTATCTAATTGACCGTAAGGCGAGACGCTGGTACAAAAAAGTGTCTCTATCCTTATTCCAATTGGCTTTGCTGAATGCTCATGTGCTATACAGAGCTTCAGGCGGGACGTTATCTCTTCTAAAATTCCAGAATGAGATAGTCACAGAACTCCTGTATCCAGGCGGTTCTGCACCTCACCATCCCCTACCAAATGCAGTAAGCCGGCTGCATGAGAGGCATTATCCGTATGCCCTCCCGAGTACCCCTACCCAACGAACCCCCCAAAAAAGATGTCGTGTCTGTAGCAAGCGCGGATTTAGGCGTGACACCCGTAGTTTTTGTCCACTCTGTCCTGACAAGCCTGGTCTTTGTCTTGGTGAATGTTTTGATCGCTACCACTCAAAAGTGAAGTTTTAGCGTAGGGTACAGCATTTCACAGACTAGGACACACTTACACAGGGTCTCCCAAGATGCCATTACATTTTGAAAGACCCGAACCATTACAGTTGTTAAAGTTACAAAAAAAAGTGTAAAAAAGAAAAAAAAAAACGTAAAAAACAAAACACAAAAAAAATATAAAATAAAAAAACCAAAAATAGTTGTCGTTTTATTGTTCTCTCTCTCTCTCTATTTTCTCTCTATTGTTCTGCTCTTTTTTACTGTATTCTATTCTGCAATGTTTTATCATGCTTGCTTTTCAGGTATGTAATTTTTTGTTTTCAGGTACGCCATTCAGTTGCAGCGCGGATCTATTTATCTTGACAGCAACAGCGTTTGCTCCCACGATACATAAAGCCGTGACTCCAACGCTGTAGGAGGTGATTTCACCACCACAGTTTAAAAAAAGAGCATATATGCCGAAGCATGGGGGCAGCAGGGGCGGAGGAGCGATTTTGCTCCTAATGCCGCGTATATACGGTCGAAATTTCGACAAAGGCTTGCCCGTGGAAAAGTCCGACCGTGTGTACGCGGCATAACTTTTTTGCGGGAGGATGCCCCCATGCTTCGGCATATATATATATTTTAGGCACAGGTTGCGTTAAAAAAATTTTTTATTTTTTACTAGGTTTTGTTTTGGTATTTGCTTTGCAGGTATGGTATGGTAAGGTCTTACTGTTGTACTGTAATGTTACTTTGTTTTAATGTTAACCATCATTTGCTTAGCAGGTACGCCATTCAGTTGCATCGCGGATTTATTTATCTTGACAGCAACAGCGTTTGCTCCCACGATACATAAAGCCGTGACTCCAACGCTGTAGGAGGTGATTTCACCACCACAGTTAAAAAAAGAGCATATATGCCGAAGCATGGGGGCAGCAGGGGCGGAGGAGCGATTTTGCTCCTAATGCCGCGTATATACGGTCGAAATTCCGACGGAGGCTTGCCCGTGGAAAAGTTCGACCGTGTGTACGCGGCATAACCTTTTATGCCGCGTACATACGGTCGAAATTCCGACGAAGGCTTGCCCGTGGAAAAGTCCGACCGTGTGTACGCGGCATAACTTTTTTGCGGGAGGATGCCCCCATGCTTCGGCATATATGCCCATCATTAGAAGTGGGTGGATGAAGGGAGGTATTCTAATGGTGGGCATACCCACCGATCAATCTCTTTTTTTCGTTCAGCCAACAGGCTGCATGAAAAAAAAGATTACAATACATGTCCAACAAGGACCAGCAACGTACTGGTATGTTGCTGGACTTTGAATGGTTATACCAGATTGATGCCTGCGGGTTTAGGTATCATCTTGGTATCATTCTTTTCAGCCAGCGGCCGGCTTTCATGTAAAAGCAATCCTAGTGGCTAATTAGCCTCTGGACTGCTTTTACAAGCAGTGGGAGGGAATGCCCCCCCCGGATATAAACAGCGCCATTGGGAAATTGGGAAAGCATTTTATCACACCGATCTTGGTGTGGTCAGATGCTTTGAGGGCAGAGAAAAGATCTAGGGTCTAACCCCCCATTTTTTTTCAAAAAAAGAGTACCTGTCACTACTTATTGCTATCATAGGGGATATTTACATTCCCTGAGATAACAATAAAAATGATAAAAAAAATAAATATGGAAGGAACAATTTAAAAATAAAATAAAGAAGCAAAATAAATAATAAAAAAAATAAAATAAAAAAAAAAGCACCGCTGTCCCCCCCTGCTCTTGCGCAAAGGCGAACGCAAGCGTCGGTCTAGCGTCATATGTAAATAGCAATTGCATCATGCATGTGAGGTATCACCGCGAAGGTCAGATCGAGGGCAGTAATTTTAGCAGTAGACCTCCTCTGTAAATCTAACGTGGTAACCTGTAAAGGCTTTTAAATGCTTTTAAAAATTAATGTAGTTTCTCGCCGCTGCGCGTTTGTGCGCAATATTAAAGCATGTCGTGTTTGGTATCCATGTACTCGGCCTAAGATCATCTTTTTTATTTCATCAAACATTTGGGCAATATAGTGTTTTTTAGTGCATTAAAAATAAAAAAGTGTGTTTTTCCCCCCAAAAATGCGTTTAAAAAATCGCTGCGCAAATACTGTGTGGAAAAAAAAATGCAACACCCACTATTTTAATCTGTAAGGCCTTTGCTTTAAAAATATATATAATGTTTGGGGGTTCAACATAATTTTCTTGCAAAAAAAAAAATGTTTTCATGTAAACAAAAAGTGTCAGAAAGGGCTTTGTCTTCAAGTGGTTAGAAGAGTGGATGATGTGTGACATAAGCTTCCTAATGTTGTGTATAAAATGCCAGGACAGTTCAAACCCCCCCCAAATGACCCCATTTTGGAAAGTAGACACCTCAAGCTATTTGCTGAGAGGCATGTTGAGCCCATTGAATATTTTTTTTTTTGGTCCCAAGTGATTGAATAATGACAAAAAGAAAAAAAAAAAAAATTACAAAAAGTTGTCACTAAATTATATATTGCTCAAACATGCCATGGTTATATGTGGAATTGCACCCCAAAATACATTCTGTTGCTTCTCCTGAGTACGGGGATACCACATGTGTGAGACATTTTGAGAGCCTAGCCGCGTACAGGACCCCGAAAACCAAGCACCGCCTTCAGGATTTCTATGAGTGTAAATTTTTGATTTCACTCCTCACTGACTATCACAGTTTCGGAGGCCATGGAATGCCCAGATGGCACAAAACCCCCCCAAATGACCCCATTTTGGAAAGTAGACACCCCAAGCTATTTGCTGAGAGGTATGTTGAGTATTTTGCAGATCTCGCTTTTTGTCACAAAGTTTTAAAAATTGAAAAAAGAAAAAAAAAAATGTCTTTCTTCATTTTCAAAAACAAATGAGAGCTGTAAAATACTCACCATGCCTCTCGGCAAATAGCTTGGGGTGTCTACTTTCCAAAATGGGGTCATTTGTGGGGGTTTTGTGCTATTTTGGCATTTTATGGCCTTCAAAACTGTGATAAGTAGTGAGGAGTGAAATCAAAAATTTGTGCCCTTAGAAATCCTGAAGGCGGTGCTTGGTTTTCGGGGGCCCGTACGCGGCTAGGCTCTCAAAAAGTCCCACACATGTGGTATCCCCGTACTCAGGAGAAGCAGCCAAATGTATTTTGGGGTGCAATTCCGCATATAACCATGGCATGTGTGAGCAATATATCATTTAGTGACAACTTTTTGTACATTTTTTTTTTCTTTTTGTCATTATTCAATCACTTGGGACAAAAAAAAAATATTCAATGGGCTCAACATGCCTCTCAGCAATTTCTTTGGGGTGTCTACTTTCCAAAATGGGGTCATTTTGGGGGGTTTTGTGCTATCTTGGCATTTTATGGCCTTCAAAACTGTGATAGGTAGTGAGGAGTGAAATCAAAAATGTATGCCCTTAGAAACCTTGAAGGCTGTGCTTGGTTTTTGGGGTCCCGTACGCGGCTAGGCTCCCAAAAAGTCCCACACATGTGGTATCCCCGTACTCAGGAGAAGCAGCAGAATGTATTTTGGGGTGTAATTCCACATATACCCATGGCATGTGTGAGCAATATATCATTTAGTGACAACTTTGTGCAAAAAAAACAAAGTTTGTCATATTCCCGCAACTTGTGGCAAAATATAAAATATTCCATGGACTGAACATGCCTCTCAGTAAATAGCTTGGGGTGTCTACTTTCCAAAATGGGGTCATTTGGGGGGATTTTGTGCTATTTTGGCATTTTATAGCCTTCGAAACTGTGATAGGTAGTGAGGAGTGAAATCAAAAATTTACGCCCTTAGAAAGCCTGAAGGCGGTGCTTGGTTTTTGGGGCCCCGTACCCGGCTAGGCTCCCAAAAAGTCCCACACATGTGGTATCCCCGTACTCAGGAGAAGCAGCAGAATGTATTTTGGGGTGCAATTCCACATATAACCATGGCATGTGTGAGCAATATATCATTTAGTGACAACTTTTTGTACATTTTTTCTTTTTTTTTTCTTTTTGTCATTATTCAATCATTTGGGACAAAAAAAAAATATTCAATGGGCTCAACATGCCTCTCAGCAAATAGCTTGGGGTGTCTACTTTCCAAAATGGGGTCATTTGGGGGGGTTTTGTGCCATCTTGGCATTTTATGGCCTTCAAAACTGTGATAGGTAGTGAGGAGTGAAATCAAAAATTTATGCCCTTAGAAACCTTGAAGGCGGTGCTTGGTTTTTGGGGTCCCGTACGCGGCTAGGCTCCCAAAAAGTCCCACACATGTGGTATCCCCATACTCAGGAGAAGCAGCAGAATGTATTTTGGGGTGTAATTTCACATATGTCCATGGCATGTGTGAGCAATATATCATTTAGTGACAACTTTGTGCAAAAAAAATAAAGTTTGTCATATTCCCGCAACTTGTGGCAAAATATAAAATATTCCATGGACTAATCATGCCTCTCAGTAAATAGCTTGGGGTGTCTACTTTCCAAAATGGGGTCATTTGGGGGGGTTTGTGCTATTTTGGCATTTTATGGCCTTCGAAACTGTGATAGGTAGTGAGGAGTGAAAGCAAAAATTTGCGCCCTTAGAAATCCTGAAGGCGGTGCTTGGTTTCCGGGGTCCCGTACGTGGCTAGGCTCCTAAAAAGTCCCACACTTGTGGTATCCCCGTACTCAGGAGAAGCAGCAGAATGTATTTTGGGGTGCAATTCCACATATAACCATGGCATGTGTGAGCAATATATCATTTAGTGACAACTTTTTGTAATTTTTTTTTTTTTTGTCATTATTCAATCACTTGGGACAAAAAACAAATATTCAATGGGCTCAACATGCCTCTCAGCAATTTCCCTGGGGTGTCTACTTTCCAAAATGTGGTCATTTGGGGAGGTTTTGTACTGCCCTGCCATTTTAGCACCTCAAGAAATGAGATAGGCAGTCATAAATTAAAAGCTGTGTAAATTCCAGAAAATGTACCCTAGTTTGTAGACGCTATAACTTTTGCGCAAACCAATAAATATACGCTTATTGACATTTTTTTTACTAAAGACATGTGGCTGAATACATTTTGGCCTGAATGTATGACTACAATTGAGTTTATTCGATTTTTCTTATAACAAAAAGTAGAAAATATCATTTTTTTTCAAAATTTTCGGTCTTTTTCCGTTTATATCGCAAAAAATAAAAATCGCAGAGGCAATCAAATACCATTAAAAGAAAGCTCTATTTGTGGGAAGAAAAGGACGCAAATTTCGTTTCAGTACAACATTGCATGTCCGCACAATTTACAGTTAAAGCAGCGCAGTGCAAAATTCTGAATTCACCTCTGGTCCTTTAGCTACCAAATGGTCCGGGGCTTAAGTGGTTAACCTTTACAATCAATTTAGGATTTGTTTCACCCTTAGGTGGGAAGGAGTTAAGTAAAGCAGTACAGAAGTAACACTGAGAGTGCGTTGCACCAATACGGACACACAACATGTTAACAAAAAATATGATCTTTATTGAAATTAATTGAGTCATTTATAAAAGAATTGTTTCCAGAATATATACATTGTCTGTGACTGGTAAACATACTTTTTCATCCGAATTCAACCGAGCCAGCATTGATGTAAGAGGGAAGCCCCCTGCCATTACTAGAGGGAGAAGATCTTATCCTCACCAACATCTGGGAGCCTCAGGTAGTGTTGCCAGCTATGGCAAGAGGAAGGGGGTAGTAAATATAGGGGGATGGGGGGAGAAGGGTGGCGTTTACAATGGTATAGGTAATGAACCTGGAGTACCGCTCGGAGGATAATGAGGAGCCTCCTCCCTGGATTCACAGAGAAGAGGGTGGCGGAGTGACCGGAAGTAACACACATATGAATAGAAAGGACGCTGCCTCTCCCAACCAGCCCATGGCAAGGTATAAGTAAGAAGCAGCCCTAGCCTACATTTCATTGCCAGGCCAAAACCGACGCATTTCGTCCCTCCGGTGGGCAGGGCAAAATAGGTCAGGGGGGTGGGGTCTGGCAGAGAAATGTAGGCTGAGGCCGTTTCTTTACTCTACCTTGCACAGAGTGGTTGGGATAGCGGTGACCTTTCTATTCATTTTTGCAGAGATATGGTTATCTTACCCTGTCTGGGCCAGGCGACGATGGGGTTGCTTTACTAAAGGCAAATAGACTGCGCACACTGCAAGTGCAGTTGCTCCAGAGCTCAGTAAATGAGGTGAGGCTTTACAAATTGTACCCAATCACATGCAAAGAACAAAAAAAAAACAAAAAAAAAAAACAGCATCTTTGTTTGTACATGATTGGATGATAGAAGTCAGCAGAGCTTCCGCTCATTTACTAAGCTGTGGCGCAGCTGCACTTTGCAAAGTGAGCAGTCTATTTGCCTTTAGTAAATCAACCCCATAAATAGAAAGGACGCTACTCTCCCAACCAACCACGTGCAAAGTAAGAAGCGGCCTCAGCCTTACATTTCTCTGCCAGATCACACTCCTGACATGTTTCGTCCTCCAGTGGGCAGAGCAAAATGTGTCAGGGGGTGTGGTCTGGCAGAGAAATGTAGGCTGAGGTCACTTCTTAACCATGCCAGGTTGGGAGAGCGGTGTCCTTTCTATTTATCTTTGCAGAGATACGATTACCTTGATCCGCCTGGGCCAGGTGACGATGGGGTTGATTTACTAAGGGCAAATAAACTGTGCACTCTGCAAGTGCAGTCGCTCCAGAGGTTAGTAAATGAGGTGAAGCTTCACTTTGCAAATAGTACCCAATCACATGCAAAAAAAATAAATAAAAAATAATCAAATCATGATTGCATGATAAAAGTCAGCAGAGCTTCTGCTCATTTACTAAACTCTGGAGCAGCTGCACTTTGCAAAGTGCACAGTCTATTTGCCTTTAGTTAATCAACCCAATGAATAGAAAGAACGCCGCTCTCCCAACCAGCCCCATGCAAGGTAGAAGAAGCGGTCTTAGCCTTACATTTCACCACCAGATCACACCCCAACACGTTTCGTCCTCCTGGTGGGCAGGGCAAAACCTGTCAGGGGGTTGTGGTCTGGCAGAGACTTGTAGGCTGGAGCTGCTTCTTAACTCTACCTTGCCTGGGCTGGTTGGGAGAGCCGCGTCCTCTCTATTGATTTTTGCGGAGATATGGTTACCATGCCCCGCCTGGGTCAGGTGACAATGGGGTGGATTTACTAAAAAGGCAAATAGGCAGGAAATGAGGCCCATAAAAACATGTGAAGATATCCAAAGCCAACTGACATTCAGCACAATGTGGTCTCAGTGTCAGAACAATCAAGCTCATGAATTTTACTTGATAAATTGGCTCGGGTCACCTTTTTCCCACAATGCAGTGGAAATCTTCCATGTTGTCTACATCATTGCCAGTCCAGTCAGTCTCTTCTCTGTATACCGCCAGCCGCTGACCAGTTCACAGGCACCCGTCCTCCTTATTCCAAGAGTTCCTTAGTCTTTGATGCCAACTGCTTCTCCATTTCTGCTACCGTGTCTTCGGTCATCTGCTGGATCTACAAAAAACAGGCCGGGTTAGGTATGTCATACTGTGATGGAGCTAATAAATTGACTATGTTATCCCTCTCTTTCAACCACTCAAATATTGTTATTTGCTTTTCTTCTTTATTATTTGTATTGTTTCTTTTCTTTCTTGTTGCGATATGTATGTATATATATATAATATGTGTGTGTGTTTTAGTATTCATATAACAAGATAAGAAGTATTTTCCTTGACTAAAAAATTATGACAGAGGTATTCACTCCTTATTTAAAATGACAACCAGATGTTTTTCTTCACTCCCTCCTTTCTACCCCTCCCACCGTGCAACACAAGATGGCGGCTAAGCTGTGGAATGTGGAGCCTCGTGGCAAGAACAGACGTCACAGGAAAAGGACCATATACAGATGAACCAATAATAAACTCACACGTGATGACGTTTGCTTATGTCACTTTGTTTATATAAAGGGGCTGTGACCCTGAATGAAGGCCTGTTGATGAGAAGAGCTCATACTGAACAGTGTGTCTCAGTGTGATCCTTTTTGCATGCATGCATTCACATCACTTTGAATTTGGGTCAGAGGCAGAATAGAACATACATCCTGGAATTGGACCAGGGATAAAATCTATTACAATACCAGCAGAAGCCAGGCTGCTCCTACTACCATCAGTGATGAACCATTAACCACTTGCCAACCAGGCCTTTTCTGGCACATTTTGTTTGTAAGAGTCAGTATTTTTTGTTGGAAAATCCCCCAAACATTTTTTTATTTTTTTTACAGAGACCCTAGAGAATAAAATGGCGATCGTTGCAATATTTTATGTCACGCGGTATTTGCGCAGCAGTCTTTCAAACACATTTTTTGGGGAAAAAATACACCTTTATGTATAAAAAAAGAACACAAAAGTTACCCCAATTTTTTTGTATAATGTGAAAGATGAGGTTACGCCGAGTAAATAAATACCGAACATGTCATGCTTTAAAATTGCTCACGCTCGTGGAATGGCGACAAACTACGGCATCAAAATCAATAATGCAACCATCAATCCCTCCCCTCATGCCAGGGTACTAGGTGTAATCCTACTCTGACCTGTCCTTTCAGCCCCAAATCCAATCATCGTTGAAAGCTTGTGTAGCGGGGTCCTCAAATTAAGGGAAGTGTTTGGGAGGTAGTTATGCCCAAACACCTTGATTTGTCAGGGTTTACAACAATTTTGTCCACAGGGAGAGTATTGGTGTACAGTTCCCTGTGGCCTACGGGTGGCGCTGCCATAGTAGGCTAGGGTTGAACCACTAGTACAGGGCTGTGCTTTTTGTGTCACCTCTCGGCAAACGTACGGTAGGGGTGGGGTTAACCTGCCGTGCATGCTGGGAGAGGAGATAAAAGGGGCAGACGCTGCCTGTTCGGGGTTAGTCGGTGGGGTCCTACCCCTGGTTCTGGTTCCAGTCCGCCCTGGGCGCCCTAGGCCCAGGGGCGGGTGTTCTCTGTTCCTGTTCCATTCTGGGCACCTTTAGTCCCAGGGTGAGGTACTACTCTGCTGTTCCTGTCCGTCCTGGATGCGAGGACTTGGGAATTTCAGCAAAGGCCTGGGCCCAGCACCTTTGGCTGGAGCCCATCAGGGATCGAGGAATCTCAGGGTGCCGCCTTGCGAGGGGACCCGTATCTGAGTAGAGGAGGCCGGGGGTGGAACCGTTCCGAAGGACTGATGCGGTAGTCACGGTGAAGGAAAGGGTCCCGGTAACTCTCCGGAGGGATGTCTTCTCCCTAGGCCAAGGTCAAGTTCACCAGGTCTGTGATAGAGGCCTTGAGTAAAGCGTGAGTGTCATTTGGCTGCTAGTCTTGTCCTAAGTAGACTATCCATTTGAGGCTGAGTCTGTTCAAGAAGCTGAACAGTGAGGTGACCATAGGCGTGCGCAAGGGGTGTGCCGGGTGTGCCTGGGCTTACTCCACAGCTGGTGGCTGCAGTACTGACAGGAGTTAGTAGTTACCAGTGTCCACCATCCAATCCCTTCTGTTGCCACAAAAACAGCTTACAACAAGGGAAAACTGTCTCTCTCCTCAGTATTCGTTTCTCTCAGCACCGGTACAGGTGGGCGGAGCCGAAGCAGGAAGAGATCACAGTGCGCCCTTGATCTCGTCCCTCCTGTCCAGCACAGAGAACAGCTCTCCCTGGGGCAGAGTGAAGATCTAAGAGGAATGATGGCAGCCTGCATCTTCTTCACATGTGAGTCCCAACCTTCTCTGCCTTTTTCACTGTGCTGTAAACCTGTCCTGCACCTTGCAGGGAACTTTAACTGAAAGAAAAGTGACATTCTTGAACAGGCTAGGAATGACTGGGACTTCTATGTATTGAACATGCACAATATATCTTATTAAAATCATTCTTTTTTTAATAAGATATAATGTGTATGTTCAATACATCTATGTAGCACCTCAGAAGTCCCAGTAATTCTCAACCAACAAAAAATCAGAGCATTACCATCAAGGAATGGAATTCCATAATATATCCCAACTTCAGGAAAGTCAAAAAGTCCATCCTTTACATTTGTTTTATGGATTATATTAACCCTTCACCTAATGCCCTATAGACAATGACTTAGTGTACTTTGACATTTATGCTTTATGTCACGTTTCTTTTTGTTTTGACCAGCTATGTGCATATGACTGTCTGTATACCTGCTCATTCAATGTATCAAACACCTCACTGGTTTAGCCCGGGTTCACACTGAGCTGCGGGAGTGAAGCCGTGTGACTTCAGCTGAACTCCCACAATTTCACGCTCGCTGGCAGTCCCAATTTCGGGCCGTGATTACAGAGACATCTGTGCAGGTTTCTGCACAGATGTCAATGTAAATCGCAGCTCGAAATCGCAAAAAGTAATACAGAAACAACTTTTTGAAATCGGTGCAGCGCCGCATCGCACCGATTAGGACAGTGCCATTGCTGGCAAATGCTGCCGATTTGACATGCGATTTGACATGTCAAATCGCACCAGTGTGAACCAGGGCCAACAAACAGATTCTGTATATGCTTAGTTCATTAATAAAACTTTTCTGTTTAAAAAAAAGTCCATCCTTACACATTGGGGGGAGGGGGAATATACTCTTTTACTTGATTCCAAGCTCTTTCTTCAAAGACATGACATAATCACATACCATACAGGGACATTAACCCTGTATGGTATGATGGGGAGGCTGGAGTGTGAACACAGCCAGTAACTTGCAAAGAAGCTAAGGGGACAGTCACAGCAATGGAGGAAGCCGAGTACACACAGATTGAGATTTGGCCAGTTCACCAGGGACTGGATACATTTCAATCTGTGTGTAGCCTTCCCTGTAAGACAGAAGCCAATCATTAGATCAGCTTCTCTTGGACAGGACTACTGGAAAGCTTGTTCTTGCAGCCAATCAGCTGCAGCACTAATCAGTGTATTCTGACAGTGGAGAGTCCCCAGCAAGGGGGATTCCTGCATCCATATCGCTTGTGTAGATGCAAGAACCCGTCAGTTAGCGATCTGAATAAAAAAATAAAAAAAAACATGCACATGTACCAACTTAACCACTTCAGCCCTGGAAGAATTTACCCCCTTCCTGACCAGAGCACTTTTTGCGATGCAGCACTGCGTCGCTTTAACTGACAATTGCGCGGTCGTGCGACGTTGAACCTAACCAAAATTGACGTCCTTTTTCCCCCACAAATAGAGCTTTCTTTTGGTGGTATTTGATCACCTCTGCGGTTTTTATTTTTTGTGCGATAAACAAAAGAAGAGCGACATATTTGAAAAAAATGCAATATTTTTTACTTTTTGATTTAATAAATATCACAAATTTTTTTTTTAAAACAATTTTTTTTCTAAGTTTAGACCGATACGTATTCTACATATTTTTGGTAATTTTTTTTTGCAATAAGCGTATATTGATTGGTTTGCGCAAAAGTTATAGCGTCTACATAATAGGGGATAGATTTATGGCATTTTTATTTTTTTTATTTTTTTTACTAGTAATAGCGGCGATCTGCGATTTTTATTGTGACCGTGACATTGCGGCAGACACATCGGACACTATTGGCGCGTTTTTGGGACCATTCACATTTATACAGCGATTAGTGCTATAAAACTGCACTAATTACTGTGTAAATGTGACTGGCAGGGAAAGGGTTAACACTAGGGGGCAATCAAGGGGTTAATATGTTCCCTATTGAGTGATTGTAACTGTAGGGGGAGGGGACTCACAAGGGGAGGAGACCGATCTGTGTTCCTCTGTACTGGGAATACACATCGGTCTCCTCACCTCTGACAGGAGGTGGATCTGTGTGTTTACACACACAGATCCACACTTCTGCCGTGATCGTGGGCAATCGCGGGTGCCCAGCGGACATCGCGACCGCCGGGCACACTCACCGGGTCACGAGCGTTGCCGCGGGTGCGCGCGCGCGCCCCATAGACGGCCGGGAAAAAAGGACGTCATATGACGTCCGCCCGGAGGGAGGGAGGGTTCCTGCCGGCGTCATATGTCTATGACCCGGTAGGAAGTGGTTAAAGTGGTTGTAACCCGCAGCAGTGAAAAAAGAGGGGAGGGGAAAAAACACTTTCCCCTGTAAGGCAATTGCATAATGTGCTAGTATGCATCACATACTGGCACATTATGAAATACTCACCTTACAACGAAGCCCCCTGTACATCTTCCCCAGTCTTCCTTCCGGGTTCGCAGGCTCAGGCTGTACGAGTGGCCGGAGCCACAATGATGTCACTCCCGCACATGCAGAGAGAATTTGAAAGGTGGTGAGGAGGCATTGTATCGCCTCCACACAACCTGCTTTAACCCCTTGAACTCCACTTTGCACGCAGTTGCAGGCCGCTTGCAGGGTGCCGCCTTTCACTTAAATGGGTCACAGTCAGTGGGTGCTACACCTGCTGAAAGCAACAGGGAGTACAATTGCAGCTGCAGCATGTGAACATGCCCAGCCGATGCCTCTAAAGCTAAAAGATGGTAGTGGTTGAGAGGCGGTAAAAGTACAGCACAACAGCGGGGTTTTACTGCACCTCAACTGCTAGTGTGAACAATGAAATGTTTTAATAAATTGAAAAAATTCAAGTTTCTTTTTTTGTGTTTAAAACATACATAATGTTTGTTTACATTTATTTTTAAAAGTGCATGTGTGTGTGTGTATATATATATATACACATACGCACGTCGCACGTGTGTTTGAGCCTTGGGGTGCACACCCTAATGCAATAGGCTGCGCACGCCTATAGAGGTGACTGAGATTGTGCCTGGACCTCTCCCCACATCTTGTGCTGTCCTTTTCTTGCTCCAACCCTTTGTTCCCATCAAGAGACTGTTATTTTCTAAGAGAAGAAATAAACTCTCTGTTGTAGTTCTAGCAAGTGTGGACATTCTATTCACTGGGGGAAACAAGTACTCAAATCTGTTATGTACAGAGGTGAAAAAACCAATTTCTGGCTCAACTGTGAAATGACCCACCAACAAGACCGCTCAACCTCTTAATTCAGGAGGGTACGGGCTTGTGGCATGGTGTGCCCCTTCTTCCTGCGAGGAGCCGAAGAACAAGGCAGGTAAAAGGGGGTCTGTGTGCTACACTTGTAGACTTCATCTCCGTAACATCTCTAAAATTCGCCCCTTTTTAACAAATGAAACCACCAAGCTCCTCATTCACTCCCTTGTTATATCTCGCCTTGACTATTGCAGCTCCCTTCTCATTGGCCTGCCTCTCCATAGGCTATCCCCTCTTCAGTCTATCATGAATGCTGCTGCCAGGACTTATACACCTTACCAACTGCTAAGTGTATGCCGCGCCTAACAAGATCATACAAAGCCATTCACAACTCTGCCCCGAGCTACATCACCAATCGTATCTCCAAATATCACCCAAACTGTCCTCTATGCTCTTTTCAAGACCTCCTACTGTCTCCTACTGAGTGCCCAGAGACGAAGTGACCTATCACGAAACGCGTAGGGCGGACCGAGCGGCGTGGTGACGTCATCCCCTTACTGCTCGATCTCATAGGACGGGTTTGCTCGTCGGTGTCCCGCCGGCACCGCAAGCTTAAGGCTGTACCATTTCAACATTTCTGTAAGTGTTTTTATCCATTTTCTTTCAAATAAACCCAAAGATTTTACACCAGCGAGGTATCCTTCTCCTCTCTTGCATGTCATTGTTGCGGCTACATTGATTTTTTTGCTGTGGAAGCGCCGAATGAAGAGGTGGCTACAGGAGTTATTATCATCATCCAACTGGGTTTACATAGATGCGGTTTGAGGTCCTCCGTAACAGGGGACCAACTAGCTCTGGTAAGCTGCTGACCTGTTTTATGGTGGTGGATGTCACTCTTCAGACAAATACGGTGGAATCTGGAATTTATTTTTTGCACAGGTGTTTTTATTATAATAATTATTTGGACTTTAACACTGTTTTTGCACACATGGACTGACGCCTTGGTGTGTCACATTTGGAATTTATCCCACATATGTTTGTTCATTTTTTGTAACATTTGTATGTGTATTATAATTTACTTAATTGGATTATCAGGTTTAAGTTTGTTCACAATCACTCATCAGTCTATGTATTACCATCAATGGATTCATGCACTGTATACGTGGGGTGAATCAAGCACGACATATTAATTTTTTGTTGTTTTAATCTAGTTTCAGTCTAGCGCTACTATATATTTTTTTTTCTTCTATGTTTCACTGTTTATGTTTATCAGGTTAGTAGCTGCATAAGACCGTAACCGAGGTAATCTGGTGCTAGCCAGTAATTGCCACCTCCTAATCTTGAGCGCAATTTCTTTCTTTTTATCTTGTCAAGCTCTCTCGTCTCCTCCTCCCATGCTCGTCTCCAGGATTTCTCCAGAGCCTCTCATATCCTCTGGAATTCGCTACCTCATCCTGTCCGGCTATCCCCTTCTCTTGCTACCTTCAGGCGATCCCTGAAAAAAGGGATTTTTATAACAGCTTACCTGTAAAATCCTTTTCTTGGAGTACATCACGGGACACAGAGCGACTTAGTCATTACTAATGGGTTATATAGATTACCTTCAGGTGTTGGCACTGGCCAATTCCAAACCGGAAGTACCCTCCCCTATATAAGCCCCTCCCATCCGGGAGCAGCTCAGTTTTGTAGCCAAGCAATAAGTGTCCCAAAAAGAGGGGTGGGAGCTCTGTGTCCCGTGATGTACTCCAAGAAAAGGATTTTACAGGTAAGCTGTTATAAAAATCCCTTTTTCTTTTTCGTACATCACGGGACACAGAGCGACTTAGTCATTACTAATGGGACGTCCCAAAACAATGCCAAATGAGGGGAGGGATACATAAGCTGGGCGCCATCAGGCATGAGGATCTTTTGCGGCCTGCAACACACTGCGCCCAAAGGCGACATCCTCCTGACTTCTAACGTCTACCTGGTAGAATCTAGTAAACGTGTGTACCGAAGACCATGTTGCGGCCTTACATACTTGAGCCAGGGAGGCCTGGTGATGCACTGCCCTCATGATGCCCTGGTGATGCACTGCCCGCAGTTCCAACTGCTCTTGTGGAGTGCGCCCTAACTTTGAATGGAGGCGGTCTCTTTCTCAAGCCATAGGCTTGTATTATGACCTGTCGAATCCACTTGGCTAAAGTAGATTTTGATGCTGCCTGACCCTTTCTAGGGCCTTCCGGCAGAATAAACAAAGTATCCGTTCTGCGAATCTGAGCAGTGGCTTTTAGATAAGCTTTAACTGCTCTTACTACATCCAAAGAATGTAATAACTTTTCCTCTACCGAGCTAGGTTTGGGGAAAAAAGAAGGAAGAACCACATCTTGGTTCAAATGAAACCTCGATACCACCTTGGGAAGAAAGGCTGGATGAGGACGTAATACTACTCTGTCCTTATGGACAACCAGATATGGCTCCTTACAGGACAAGGCGGCTAATTCCGATACTCTTTTAGCCAAACAAACGGCTACTAAGAAAATCAATTTCCTGGTGAGAAGAACCAAGGAAATGTGTTGCAATGGTTCAAACGGTTGTTTCTGTAGAACCGACAGAACCAGGTTTAAGTCCCAAGGACATATGGGAATACTAACCGGAGGGCTAATACGCATCACTCCTTGTATGAAAGCTTTGACTAGTGAATGCGAAGCCAAGGGCCTTTGAAAAAATATTGACAAGGCCGAAATCTGACCCTTGATAGTACTCAAGGCCAGCTTCCTATCTACAGCCCACTGTAGGAAGTCCAAAATCCTCCCTATCACGTACTTACGTGGATGCCATTTCTTGGCCTCACACCACGTAATGTACGCTTTCCAGATCCTATAATAGATCTGCCTGGATACCGGCTTCCTGGCATTGATCATGGTAGATACCACAGAATTAGAGAGCCCTCTCTTTTTCAGAATGTGGGCTTCAATAGCCAGGCCGTCAAACCTAGGGCTGGTAAGGAAGGGTGGTATATCGGTCCCTGCGACAGCAGGTCCGGACGATGTGGGAGGGTCCAAGGACTCCTCACTGACATTTTTACAATCTCCGCGTACCATGCCCTTCGGGGCCACGCTGGAGCCACCAGAATCACTGGTTTCTTTTCTACCCTGATTCTGTGGAGTAATCGCGGTAACAATTGTGGCGGTGGGAATGCATATATCAGCTTGAACTGATCCCAAGGGAACACTAGGGCATCCGAGCCACAAGCTAGGGGATCCCTTGTGCGAGACACAAATCTGTCCACCTTTGCGTTGAATCTGGATGCTAGCAGATCTACATCCGGTGTTCCCCACCGCTGGCATATTGCCTGGAAAACCTCGGGGTGAAGAGACCATTCCCCCGGGCATAATTGTTGGCGACTTAAAAAGTCCAATCTCCAATTTTCCACTCCTGGGATGAAAACCGCGGATATGGCTGGGACATATTTTTCTGCCCACTCCAGGATGCAATTTGCTTCCCTCTGGGCTGCACGACTCCTGGTGCCACCCTGGTGATTGATATATGCCACTGCTGTGGCATTGTCTGATTGAATTCTGACAGGTGACCCTTGGAGTTTGGATGTCCATGCTACTAGGGCATACCGGGCTGCTCGTATCTCTAAGAGATTGATGGGCAGGGCCTTTTCTGCTTCTGACCACTTGCCCTGGAGAGACCATTGCTCCAGTACTGCCCCCCAGCCTATGAGGCTGGCATCTGTAGTGACCACCTTCCAAGAAACCGGACTGAAGGGTTTCCCTTTTTCCAGATTCTGGGGCACCAACCACCAATGGAGGCTCTTGCGAACGGAAGGGGACAGGGACATTGGTAAGTCTAAAGCCTGAACTTCTTTGTTCCAGGCTGACAGTATGGCCCTCTGCAAGGTCCTTGAATGGAATTGACCGTAGGGTACCGCTTCGAATGAAGCCACCATTTTTCCCAGCAGCCTTATACACAGGCGTATGGATGGTTTTCCTTTTTTGTACCCACTAAGTGGGTCAAATCTTTCAAAGACGACACCTTCTCTGGAGGTAAGAAAATCTTTCTCTGATTTGAATCCAGTGTTAGCCCCCAAGTATTCCAGGCTTTTGACTGGTTTTAGGGCTGACTTATCTCGGTTGATAATGCAACCGTGAGATTCCAGATACTTGATTATCTTGTGAACGACCACTTCTAGTTTTTTTCACTGAGTGGTCTATCCGCAACAAGTCGTCTAGATATGCCATTATCGTTACACCTTGTGTTCCTAGTTTGGCCAATCGTAGGGCCAGAATTTTTGTGAACACTCGTGGTGCCGTGGCCAGACCGAAAAGGTAAGGCTCTGAACTGAAAATGGCGCCCTTCTACTGCAAGGCGTAGAAATTTCTGGTGGGCCGGACAGATGGGCATATGCAAATAAGCATCCCTTATGTCGATCGAGGCTAACCATTCCTGCCCTTGTAGGGCGGTGGCCACCGATCGGATCGACCCCATCCGAAAAAGTCCTGATATGTAGGAACTTGTTTAGCCCTTTTATATTTAATATGGGCCTCATGTCCCCATTTGGTTTGGGGACTGTGACAAGGTTCGAGTAAAACCCGAACCCGTTTTCTTTCAAGGGAACCTTCATGATTACCCTTGGGGCAATAGTTGCTCTAGTGCCAGAAGGAGGGATCCACTCTTCTGGGGATCGCTTAGCACGTTTGACCTTATAAAAATGGGCAGGAGGAATGTCTTTTAACTCCAGCCTGTATCCCAGACTTACTGCGGAGATCACCCATCTCTGATGGTGTCCCGCCAGGTCTCTGTGAACAACTGAAGTCTTCCCCTCACCCGACTGAGTGGGGGCAACCCTTCATGACTTAGGGGGAGGTTTTGTACCTCTCTTGACCCAGGGTTTCTTGTTACCCTGTGATTGTCCCTGATTTCTGCCCCCTGGATTTGACCGCGGAGGCCGTCGGAACTGTTTCACAGCAGATGTGCCAGGGACTGGAGAAGTAGGCCTCTTAAAAGAAGGACTTCTACCCTTGTTCTTAACCGGTAAGAGTGAACTTTTACCGGCAGAAATTTTCTGGATATATTTGTCCAGATCTTCTCCAAATAAGCGTTCTCCATGAAATGGGAAGCTAACCAGCAGTTTTTTACAGGGAGCTTCAGCAGACCAGTTTTTGAGCCACAGAAGCCTACGCATATGTACTATAGACAGCGTAAAGCGGGAGGCCTGTTGGATTGTATCCTTTATGGCGTCCACCGCAAAACACAAGGCTCTAGGCAGGTCAGCTAGGGCAAGAGCCTGCTGATCTGGTAAGTCCCTTAAGACTTGTTTCAACTGATCTTTCACTGCTTGGCAGACTCCAATCGCTGCTACCGCAGGTTGTGTCACCATGCTTGCTGTAGAGAAAGCAGATTTTAGTAAAGACTCCAATTTTTTATCTATTGGGTCTTTGAACATTGGAACATTATCTACTGGACATGTCAGTGATTTGTTAACAGAAGAGATGGCTGCGTCCACTGTAGGGACCCTCCATTTTTTTATGAACTTATCCTCCATGGGATAGATCACCGGAAATCTCTTGGGGGGAGCAAATATTTTATCAGGATGCTCCCAATCCTGGTAAATAAGCCCTTCTAATAAAGGGTGGATTGGGAAGGAACAGACAGCCTGGGGAGCTTTTAGCGACCCCAGCGAGGAAACCGTAGTGGATGGTGGTTCCGCCAGAGGCATTTTAAATGCTGATCGGACCATATTAGTCAGAGACTGAACCCATAATCTTTCAGCCTGAGATGCTGAGAAAGGTTCTTCCACTGTTGATTCCTCCATAACTGAATCAACCTCATCCTGATCCCCTTCAGGTAGGTCGATCTCTGTGTGGGGCTGTTCCTCCACTAACAGGCACTCTGAAGGAGGAGATGGAGATCGGACGCGCTTTTCCTGTGACAGGGAAGCAGCGATCAATGCTGTTAATCTCTCTTCCAATCCTCCCAGAGTTGAGGATAAAACCTCCTCTGTTATATATACAGGAGCAGGTGGACTGGGGACAGCCGCAGCACCAGGCATTCCTGCGGGGTTTCTACGGCTACTGACCTCTGAATTCTCAGGGGAGATTTGGGCAGTACAAGCATGCCCAATATCCTCAGAGCCCGATGGAGACCCCTTTGGCTTCCTGGAAGACCTATTTCCGGAGCGTCTGGACGACATATCCTTTAAGCACAAAGCTGAGGTATTCCCGTCGTCATACACCAATTTTTGCTGGTAATAGTCTAACACAGTTGCTGCTATATACCAGCTGGTGTCCACTAAAGTGCCTTTCTATGGGGATGCCTGCATCAACCGCCTCTGTGTGCCACTGTTTGTTGCTAGCTCTGTTTGCATCCAGCTGACACTTGTACTGTGTCTTTTAACCATGCTGGGACGCCTGCACATGCGCAGAAGCGCCGCGGCGCGCATCGAGCGTCATCCACCCGCCCTGCCCCTTTTTTTCATAGGAGGCACGTGCACGCGCCCGCGCGCGCGCCCGTGCGCCATTGGCGCCCTTTTCGAAATCAAACAGGGACTAGGAGCCAGGGCCCTTTTTGCCGGAGGGCCTGTGCGGTGGATGAGCGCAGCAACAGGGCAGAGGAAGTGGATTCCCACAGAGAAACTTACCAACTGCCTGGATCTTTTGACTTGAGAAAACCAAAGATCCACATGACAAGAAAAATGGACTACAGCGGCCTCTAGTGGTTTAACACAGGTACCGCGGTCCCCTTCTTTTTTTTTTTTTTTTCTTGACTACTATTAAAATTTTACATTTTCAGTAGTTACAGGCATACACAGATATTAGCGGGAATACCGTTAGGTAACAGACAGAAAGACAAATTAGGCTTGGGGGTCCCCCAATAGAACCAAGTTCCTGGGGGCCCCCACTTACCTAACTACCGCCGCAGGACTTTGTTTGGTCCACAGAAGTCCAAACTTCACCTATCACGGCAGGCATTGTAATTAAACCTTCAGGGACCGGGTTCCCAAGGATTCCACTCCCCTGGACCTGTATAGCACCCTGCACAGACAACATCTTGGTCGTGGGTATGACCAGAGCTCTGGATCCCAGGGTCCAGCCCTCCTAAGAGAGGCATTACAGGCAAAACCTTGCTCTTCTGCTGCAAGGCCCGGGTACCGACCGTTTAGCTATGAAGCTTTTTTGGTGGGATCCGGAACAGCTTACTAAGGCCCAAAAGAACCTGTACGCAAGCCCAGTGAAAACACATGTTACTCTTTGGCCAACACCTTAGACACTGGCAAAAAACTGAGGTGCTCCCGGATGGGAGGGGCTTATATAGGGGAGGGTACTTCCGGTTTGGAATTGGCCAGTGCCAACACCTGAAGGTAATCTATATAACCCATTAGTAATGACTAAGTCGCTCTGTGTCCCGTGATGTACGAAAAAGAAAGTCATCTCTTCAGGGAAGCCTATCACGTCTCCAACTAATCTCTTACCACTTCCATCAGCTCATCCCCCACAGTTACAACCTTTTGTACCACCTGCCCCACCCAATTAGATTGTAAGCTCTTCTGAGCAGGACCCTCTTAACCCTCTTGTATTTTATTGTATTGTAACTGTATTGTCTCCCTTTTATATTGTAAAGTTCTGCGTAAACTGTCAGCGCTCTATAAATTCTGTAGAATAATAATAATAATAATAATAATAATAATAAATACTTAAAAATCTCCATAGGTGATGTTTTACAAATTTTTACAGGTTACCAGTTTAGAGTTACAGAGGAGGTCTAGTGCTAGAATTATTGCTCTCGCTCTGACGTTCGCGACAATATCTCATATGAGTGGTGCGATCGCCATTTACATATGCATACGAGCTTAACGTATGCATTTGCGAGTAGGTATGGTGGGATGGGGTGCTCAAATTTTTTATTATTATTTATTTCTTAGAATTTTTTTTTTTTTCTTCTTTGTACACTTTTTTTTTAGGATTAACTTTTTTGCAGCATGGGCCGTGACAGGTCCTCTTTATAGAGAGATCTGGGGTCTATTGGACCCCAAATCTCTCCTCTGGCCCCCTATGCAACCGATCAGACACAGAACGGTCTGATCAGCTGCTTACCTGGCCACCCAGGTAAGCACAGAGGCGGAACCGGAAGTGACAAATTACTCATCGCTTACGGTTTCCCGGGTTTACAAGGAAGAGAGAGGAATGACATCAGTTCCTCTCTCTCTCTCTGTTCAGGGCATCAATCGCCGAAGGCTGCATCGCTCCCAGGCTCCGCGATAGGACAGTAGAGCCTGGGAAAGGTGGAGGGGAGGGCGCCACCTGCAGAAGTAATCAAGTGGCTAATTAGCCACTCGGATCACTTCTGTCTGAAACTGAATCGCTGGCTGAAAATATACAGACCGAAATGATGCCTGTAGGTGCAGGCATCATCCCCGTATAACCATCGACACCCGAGGACGTCTATGGACGTCCTCCTGGTGGGAAGTGGTTAAGCCTTGTTCACACAGGGCGTACTACAGCATACACCCCCGCGTGAAGGCTGTGTTCACCCGCAGGGGGATGCATGGGTGTTCCATGCATACAGGCAGTCCCATTACTGCCAATTGGGAGGCAGCGGTTACACAGATACAGCCACTGCTCCCAATTTGGCATTCATTGTGGGTGCACGGCCTGAAAAAAAAAACAAAAAAACAAAAAACCACACTGTCTGCATTTGGGGCCCGTATCCACATGGATGTCAAATTTGGAGCAGCAGCGGTGTCTGTGCAGCCGCTGCATCCCAACTGACATGAACGGGATTGGCTGCACAGGAAAGCATGGCACACCTGTGCGAAAGCCGGGTTTACCTACACAGTTTTCCAAGCAACTCTGTGCAGGCAGTCCCGTTCATGTCAGTTGGGGGTGCAGCAGCTGCACTGACACAGCCGCTGCTCCCAATCTGACATTTATGTGGGTGTCAGTACACCTGTGCAGATAAACCTGGCTCTCACACAGGTGTTCCATGCATCTACCGTGCAGGCAGTCCTAATTTGACATCTGAGTGGATGCAGGCCCCCGAATGCAAACGGTGTTTGAGGCCATGCAACTGCACCCCCATGAATGTCGAATTGGGAGCAGTGGCTGGATCTGTGCAGCCGCTGCATCCTAACTGGAGATGAAAATGAATACCTGCACAGAAATGCACAGGTGTTCCAAGCATCCCCGTGCAGGCAGTCCCGTTCAATTGGAATGCAGCGGCTGCACAGACACTGTAGTACACCCATGTGAACGAGGACTCAAAATTGCAAAAAATAGGATTTTTTACTCACCGTAAAATCCTTTTCTCTGAGTCCATGGACCGACACAGCTTCTCTATTGACAAAGTGGGTATTATCCGTTAATTAGGAGTGACTAGGCAGAAAAACTTGTAAAAAGTGTTGCATCACACCTTCTACAGTACCGCCCAGGGGGCGGACCCTCTGGGTATACCCTCTCAGTCTGCACATCGCAGATCAGTTCGTCAAAAAGCAGTACAAACTTAAAAGGAGGGGTGGGTGCTGTGTCGGTCCATGGACTCAGAGAAAAGGATTTTACGGTGAGTAAAAAATCCTATTTACTCTTTCGTCCATGGACCGACACAGCTTCTCTATTGACAAAGTGGGACGTCCCAAAGCAGTGTCAGAGAAAAAACGAGGGGTGGTAACAGCATAAAAACAAACTTCACCCCAAAACACAAAACAGCACTCCTCCCACGGAGGAGTTGCAACTCTAAACAGCCGCCTGCAAAACCTTGCGGCCGAAAGAGGCATCCGAAGATTCACCTACATCAACTTTGTAGAATTTTGTGAAAGTGTGAGCGGACGACCAAGTCGCCGCTTTACATAGTTGGGAAACAGACGCTTGATGTCGGAAAGCCCAAGAGGCACCTATTGCCCTGGTCGAATGCGCCGTGACAGGAAAGGGGGGCGCCTGACCCTTTAAGGCGTAAGCCTGGATTAGTATCTGTCGGATCCACCTAGAGATGGTGGCCGATGAGACTGCTTGGCCCTTCTTGGGACCAGCCACCGAAACAAACAGTGAGTCTGACTTCCGGAACAGGGAAGTAGCAGATATGTATACTCTCAAAGCTCGGACAACGTCCAAGGAATGCAACGCCGACTCCTTAGGATTCGACGGCTGAGGACACAAGGATGGAAGTACAATGTCTTCGTTGAGATGAAAAGCCGAAACGACTTTCGGAAGAAAGGAAGGCTGCAGCCGCAGCACCACCTTATCCTTGTGGAAAATCAAATAGGGAGCCTTGCAGGACAGGGCTGCCAGCTCAGAGACTCGTCTAAGTGACGTAACAGCCACCAAAAAGACCACCTTCTGAGAAAGTGTCAACAGGGGAATATCTCTAATATTCTCAAACGGTGCCGTCTGAAGCACCGAGAGGACCAGGTTCAAGTCCCACGGAGGTAACGGGGGGCGGACCGGAGGGGCCACATGTCGAACCCCCTGCACAAATGTACTCACGAGAGAGTGAGTCGCCAGGGGTCGCTGAAAAAAGACAGCCAGGGCAGATATCTGTCCCTTAATCGTACTTAGGGCAAGCCTTTGGT
Organism: Rana muscosa; assembly: GCA_029206835.1. NCBI lineage: Eukaryota > Metazoa > Chordata > Amphibia > Anura > Ranidae > Rana > Rana muscosa. The sequence goes on from CM055125.1 coordinate 324,743,996, forward strand.
CTACCCCATGCTGTAAAAACAGCAGGATTCTGGAAACCAAATAGGTACGCGGATGCCATTTAATTTCCTCACACATGGAGATGTAGGCCCTCCAAGTGCAGTGATAGACCTTCCTAGAGGACGGTTTCCGAGCACTTCTCATAGTAGAGATTACTGAGTCTGACAGGCCCCGATCTCTCAGTACCTGGTTCTCAACAGCCATGCTGTTAAAGCCAATGACTGTAAAGCAGGATGGAATATGGGACCTTGCGATAGCAGGTCCTTCCGTAGTGGTAGGCGCCAGGGGACGTCTGCTACCAGACATGCTAGATCGGCGTACCAAGGACGCTGAGGCCAATCTGGAGCGATTAGGATCATTGGAATTCCCTCTGCCTCCACTCTGTGGAGCAGAAGAGGAAGAAGCCTTAAAGCGGAGGTTCCGCGGCCATTCGTTTTTTTATTTTTTTTTCCATTCAATTCCTTTCCCCATTGCAGATAAATACTCACTGTTTTGGTTTTAAAAAACATCCGCTGTCCGTTTTCTTTAGAAAGAATAACTTATATAATTGGCGTAGGGCAGTTTCCATTTTGCTTGTGGGCATGTTAAGCCCACAAGCACTCCTTTCCTGGATGCAGTGAATTTTCATCATTGTTTACTCGCCGTGAACTTCCGGGTTTGCCATCACAACGTGCGGCGTCATCGAAAGTCCCCGCCCCGTTGCGATGACAACCACAACGGTGCGTGCGTTCCCCTTGTCTCAATGTGTAAGATACACCCTCGTCACGTGTCACATTTCGCTGGTCGGGGCACCGCACTGACTCTTGGGAAGAATAACACTCAGCTCCCATGAGACAGTGCGGCGCCGAGGAAAGCAGGGTACACGCCTACTCCCGCGGGAGGGAGAAGCAGGAAGTAGCAATGAAAAGGAAAATAAATAGGTATTTAAACCGCAATTTTTTTTTTAATGCAGCATTAGAAGATGTATGCTATGTACTAAAGGCTATAAGATATACTTGTAATTTTGGGTGAACCTCCGCTTTAAGGGAGGGAAGGCATAGATTAGCCGATACTGACCCCACGATGCTACCAACGCGTCCGTTGTGTCTGCCCATGGGTCTCTTGACCGGGCCACAAACCTCAATACCTTCCGATTGAGTCGGGAAGCCAATAGATCTGCGTCTGGTGTGCCCCATCTTTGGCAGAGGAGTTGGAACACCTCCGGGTGTAAGGACCATTCTCCCTGGTCCAGCATCTGGCGGCTCAGGTAGTCTGCCTGCCAGTTTTCCACACCCGGAATGTACACGGCCGACAGTGCCGGTACGCTCCTCTCTGCCCACTTCAGGATGCGAGCGATCTCCGATGCTGCAGCTGAGCTTCTTGTTCCTCCTTGATGATTGACATATGCCACTGCTGTGGCGTTGTCTGACTGGATCCTGACTGGACGCCCTTGCAGTCTCTGAGACCATTTGAAGAGGCACAGCTTGATCGCCCGGATCTCCAGGACATTGATCGGCAGGAGGGCTTCCTCTGGGGTCCAGCGACCTTGCGCCGACTGGACACCCCAGACTCCCCCCCAACCTGTAAGGTTGGCGTCCGTCGTGATCACTATCCAGTAAACCAGAAGAAATGACTTCCCGGCCATTAGAGCCGGTGCTGTCAGCCACCATACCAGGGATCTCCTGACTAGGGATGAGCTCGGTGTTCGAGTCGAACATACGTTCGTCTCGAACATCGGCTGTTCGATCGTTCGACGACGATCGAACGATTTGGGCCGTTCGTGCCTAATTCGAGTGACGCGAACGGCCCACAATGCACTACGCCATCGCAGTGTCATCCAGGCGCTGTGATTGGCCAAGCATGCACTGTGACCCTGCATGCTTGGCCAATCACAGCGCCGGCAGCGAGGAGAGCAATGATTGGCCACAGGCAGGATGCCTGTGGCCAATTATTGCTGAGGGTGTTTAGTACACGCCCCACACTATAAAAGGCCACCAGCACGGCGGCCTAGTGTAGTGTGTTCCGGAGCAGGGAAAGAGAAGCATAGGCAGGGACAGTGACATTTTTTTTTTCTTGCTTAACCTGGATTCCTTTAGTTTAGGGAAAGAGAAGGATAGGTAGGGAGAGTGTCAGTGTGTTTTACTGTGCGAATCCTTGTTTCTAGGGACAGGGAAGGACAGTGAGGGAAATTCTCCTTGTGCTATAGTGTGCTAAAGCATTGATCATCAACCATCTTTAAAAAATCTTTTTTTCTAGGGACAGAAAACTATAGGTAGGGAGAGTGTCAGTGTGTTTTACTGTGATAATCCTTGTTTCTAGGGACAGGGAAGGACAGTGAGGGAAATTCTCCTTGTGCTATACTGTGCTAAAGCATTGATCATCAACCATCTTTAAAAAAACATTTTTTCTAGGGACGGAAAACTATAGGTAGGGAGAGTGTCAGTTTCTTTCACTGTGCTAATCCTTGTTTCTAGGGACAGGGAAGGACAGTGAGGGAAATTCTCCTTGTGCTATACTGTGCTAAAGCATTGATCATCAACCATCTTTAACCACTTCCCGCCCAGTCAATAGCGAATTGACGTCCGGGAAGTGGTTGCAATATCGATACTGGACGTCATATGACGTCCTGCAGGATATTGCCTTGCGCGCGCCCGCGGGGGCGCGCAGCGCGGTGATCGGGGACGGCATGTGTCCCTCGGACACAGCGCTACCCCGATCACGGTAAACAGCCAATTTCATTGGCTGTTTACCATGTGATCGGCTGTGTCAAAGTCACAGCCGATCACCTGTCAAAACAAACTCGGCGGCGCGCTCCGTGCGCGCCGCCACAGGCTTGCAGAGCGGGGATCGGGGAAGGCGAGTGTCCCTTGGACACAGCGCGTCCCCGATCAGAGTAAACAGCCAATGAATTGGCTGTTTACCACGTGACCGGCTGTGTCCAATCACAGCCGGTCACAAATGTAAACAAACTCCACAGGAGTTACTACCTGATCCCTGCTCTCTCCTCACACACCGATCTGTGAGGAGAGAGAAGAGATCAGTAAGTTAGCTCAGTGTAGTTTGTCTACATAAATTTACAGTGCACAACACGCCCCCCCCCCCATAAAGAGGACCTGTCACACAGCCCAGCACATCAATCAGCCCAGCCAATCAGCCCATCTGTCAATCAGCCCATCTGTCAATCAGCCCATCTGTCAATCAGCCCATCTGTCAACCAATCAGCCCATCTGTCAATCAATCAGCCCATCTGTCAATCAATCAGCCCACCTGTCAATCAATCACCCCACCTGTCAATCAATCACCCCACCTGTCAATCAATCACCCCATCTGTCAATCAATCAACCCATCTGTCAATCAATCAATCAGCCCATCTGTCAATCATCTGTCACAGGCCCACCTCCATCGGTACCGCCATTGGCACTGCCACACAGGCTACCAGTACCGCCATCGGTACCAGTACCACCACCAGTACCGCCACCAGGCCCAGCATCTATACTGCCACACAGGCCCGCTACCAGTATCACCACTAGTGCCGCCATCGGTACCACCACCCGTACCACCGTCGGTAGTGCCACCACCACCTGTACCACCACCTGTACCGCCATCGGTACCATCACCACCCGTACCACCACCACCTGTACCGCCATCGGTACCACCACCACCTGTACCGCCATCGGTACCACCACCACCCATATCGCCATCGCTACCACCACCACCCGTACCGCCACCGGTACCGCCGCCACCACCACCATCTGTACCGCCATCGGTACCACCACCACCTGTACCGCCATTGGTACCACCACCACCCATACCGCCATCGGTACCACCACACAGGCCCACCACTAATACCTCCATCGGTACTACCACACAGACCGCCACCACTACCACCAGCAGTACCATTACACAGGCCCACCAATAAGCACTGCCATAATGTCCCAAAGGGTTTACACACCTGAGGAGGCATATGCCATTCTTGCCATGTCGGATGATGAGAGCAGCGGGGAGCTCCCATTATCCGATTCTGGTTCGGAATATGAGCCAGTGGAGGATAGTGGCTCAGAGTCCGAGTCCCCGGAGGAAACCGTCCCTCCCAAAAGAATGCGATCGGCACCAAGATCAGCACCAAGATCAGCACCAAGATCAGGAGAACTGCCCACCACCAGCAGCGCCATACCCCAGGAAGAGGAGCCCAGTACAAGCAATGGAAATGCACGCCCAACCCGAAGAATCCAGCCCCAATCCTACCTTCCCGATGCCCTGGGAAACCCCTTATGGTTGCCTGCCAACTCAGGATCCGCTATCATCCCCCCTTTCACCGCACAGCCAGGTGTGCAGCCTGACACTACAAATTTTTCTAAATTTGATTATTTTTGTTTATTTTTCCCACAAGATTTGCTGCAGAATATAGTGTTTCAAACGAATCTGTATGCATCCCAATTTATTGCTGCCAACCCCAATTCTTCCTATGCCCGCATGTTCCAGTGGCGGCGTCTAACATTGGAGGAATTTAAATTATTTTTGGGCCTTATGTTCAATATGGGGCTTACAAAAAAGAACGAAGTCCATTCATATTGGTCCAAACGCCCCATCCAACACATGCCCATATATTCCGCTGTCATGTCCAGGAAAAGATACGACATGATTATGCGCTTTCTCCACTTCAATGACAATTCACAGTGCCCTCCCCGAGATCATCCCAACTACGACAAATTGTACAAGATACGCCCCCTAATCAATGCCTTTTCCCAGCGATTTGAAGACGTTTTCATCCCAGACCAAAAAATTTGTGTGGACGAGTCCCTCGTACATTTCACCGGCCGACTGCAGTTCAAGCAGTACATACCAAGCAAGAGAGCCAGGTATGGGTTAAAATTAAATAAATTATGTGATTGAGCCACTGGATACGTCTGCAAATTCAGGATCTACGAAGGCAAAGACTCCCAGCTCCAGCCCCGTGATTGCCCCACATATATTGGAACCAGTGGGAAAATTGTCTGGGAGTTGGCATACCCCCTGTTCGGAAAAGGTTACCATTTATGTGTTGATAATTATTATACCAGCCTGCCCCTTTTTCGCCACCTTTACAGTAAACAAACCCCGGCCTGCGGTACCTTCAAAAAAAACCGGAAGGGATTCCCACAAAATTTATTGACAAAAAAATTGCGACCTGGAGAATCGGCATCCATGAGGAACGAGGAGGTGTTGGCCATGAAGTGGAGGGACAAGAAAGATGTCCACATCCTCTCTACGATCCACAATGACACCATGGTGGAGATCCCAAGAAGACGCGGCTCCATTGTAAAGCCTGAATGTGTCCACGACTACAATTTGTACATGGGGGGGGGGGTGGATTTAAACGACCAGATGCTACAGCCCTACTTATCAACCAGAAAGTCCCATTATTGGCACAAAAAAGTTGCGTTTCACCTGTTTCATATGGCCCTTTTTAATTCGTTTGTCTGCTACCAAAAAGCAACTCAAAATCACCGACTCCACTACCTCCAATGTATCGAAGATATCATCGATAGGATAGGATAGGACACCTCTGCCTGCTACCTGGACCTGTGCTTTG